>JAQGAF010002548.1:0-21862 GCA_034687865.1 Kryphioiulus occultus
AGGCTTGTCATCGGCCTCCATGGTAGAGAACTCTTCATATGTTGTCCCAGTGAGAGTATCAGTGTACAAGATGCAAGAGGTACATTCATCACAAGATATCCATATTTCGCTTTGTTTTTTGGATTTAGCGGGTCCTCCCTTCGCAACGCCCCGTTTATCACTAGACGGGTCTATGTGGTCAGATAGGCTTAGTCACACGTGTAAGGACAATGAGATAAGACGCGCGTTTAATGGCAGAAATAAGCCCAAAACTGCATAGGTACGACTATAACGTGGTACCTGGTAAGTTCATACGTAAATAAAACTGTCCTTACTCCTTAGCTTCTGAGCGATAACACTGGCTATTCCATACAAGCGTGCCATGATCAGCGATGCCGCCGCACCGCGTGTAGGCCTACTGTACCAGTTATCCAGATAACTTGTTAAGTAATTTGACGCCTAATCGTAAAATATACCCATTTCTAAACACGGCAATTTGTTATTGGATGCAATTACACATTTGACGTTGTCAGTAATGCTTAGCAATTGAGAAGACAGATTTCTAGCATTCTAGCAGATTTCTAGCATTCTAGCAGATTTCTATGCAAATAAATATTTACTAATAAGAGAAAAATGTTGAAATTAAAAAGCACGTATGTCTGAATGCAACAACAAAACATCGCATCTTACAAAAAGATATTATTTTTCGTCTTCACTCGTTTTTCAAACTTCCCCCAATTTTTTTCTGCCAAAGACTACAAGACATCTTGAGTGGCTAAATGCTCAGCCACAGTGGATCGAACAGGTATGGAAATCCTCCAAATCCTGTTAATTTAACAAAATCCGCCTATTCCCACAGTTTGTCAGCTTGGAATATAACTTGGCAGACCAAGGAAAAGCACCAATGCATAACAATTCGCGAGAGAATTAAGAAAAGCTCAATAAGACAAGGAGCGAAAAAAAACGTGTCCTTACACTTTGGCCCCATGGTGTTAGTTGGCAACATTCTACGGATGTTTTTGAAATCGTATAGGCCCAACCATAGATAAATAAAGACAGGCCCTACCGTCTTATGTGAAATCCGTCGTACACGCTTGCAAAAGAGCCGCAGCCTGTGCAACATTTTCCCGGCAATATATTAAAAGAAATATGGTAACTTCAATTTCATACCTTCGTCAAAAAGTGCCATTTTGAAAAAAGAAAACAACGCGTGGTGAGATGGAAGACGCCTTTCAATTGAAGGCAACATTAGCAGCCAATGAACATCGAGGTGCTCTCACGTCCACTAAACACTGCTGCAACAATCTACACCTAGGGGGCTACAGCGTCAGCGCCGACGTCACTCCTTCGAAACAGACAAAGATGGTGGCTTTGCCTTGTCGTTTATTTGATCACCATTTCGATTAGTATCTCACTTGCCTATACGAAATCACGTTTTAAATTGGAAATTTTCACCACAGGTATGATAAATAATCACCACATATAGTTAGAGTACTTATTTCATGATGATAATAGAGAAAATGACGTTTGCTAATCGCAAGCTGAATTCCAATTTTTTTTAATGATTATTTTAGAATACAGAATGAATGCTTACCAAATTGCTGAAGATACTGGCGAAGAAAAGACCACGCCAAGCGTCGTGGCGAATGAAGGTGAAGTAGGAAATTCAATAGGTGTGGCGATAGCTTCGGAAAACCAAGACGGCAAGCCATTACACAACGATCCAGATAATTGTTCAGCAATTACTAACAGCGAAAATGAATCTACCTCGTGTGCGAGAGCTGAAGTCGGCAAGACTAACGTTGATGAAACTAACAGTTCTCCAAAAGACTGTTCGCAACAGGGTCTTCGCAATACAGGATCGCCAGAGCCCAGCTGCTCCATTTGCCTCGGAAAAATGGAGAATAAATCCTTCACAAACAGTTGCTTTCACCAGTTTTGTTTCGCATGTCTGCTGGAATGGTCAAAGGTAAGACAAGTCAAGGGTTACTAAAAATCCAGGCAAAGATTTCCAAAGGTATCTTAATCATGGATGTTTTTTCCTTCCAGGTTAAACCTGAATGTCCCCTGTGTAAACAGCCATTCAAAAGCATTGTGCACAACGTACGGTCTATGGAGGACTACGACCAGTACCATCTTCGACTGGATCACCTGAATAGTTGGGAAAATCCTGATGGACGCCGCTTTCGTTATCGCCGATTCGCAGAACGCCGACGAGAACTGGCACTAGGAAGATTCCTCATGAACCACCGCATGCCTTCACGAACTGTAGGCCAACTACGTAGCAATGGAAGACATTTGTTAACCACGAGCGATTATAGAAAGCATATATACGAATCTGGGCTTTGGGTCCGGGTGCTACCAGCGACTAGATCCAGCCGTTATCGCGAGGCTACTCCTGCCTTCTACGCACAGAACCCGGCTTGTACACACCGCCTTATCCCTTGGCTGAATCGGGAGCTTAATGCCTTGGAGTATGGCCATCAAATAGCTTACCTAATGGAGCTGATTCTTTCGCTGATTCAACGCTTTCACATTCAGAGCCCTGAATTCAGAGAGCTGGTCCAGCCATATTTTCTAGGAAAGACAAATCACTTCATCCATGAGTTTTACAACTTTGCTCGGTCTCCTCATGATATGGTGGATTATGACAGGCACATTTCGTATGATGACAATTTATCTCTAATTGCTGAAGATACAGGCTCTGACAGTGACGTTATGGTTCTGTCTCCGGATAGAACCTCTCGACCGCCATGGAGTCAACGTGCCCTGCAGTCCTCTCCGCGGACTTTAAGTACCAGTAGAGATCACACTGCAGTGCTGAACAGAGCTAGAGAGTTTCTGGACCAGGTAACGCTATTAAGCTCTTGGTCGTTGGATGCTCTGCCGCCATCAACTTCTACCACGTCAATGACATCCACATCGAGAGTTGTTTCCCCTGAGCCGGGGCCCAGTGGATTACAAAATGCCAGCAGAAGTGGTGATTTCCCCCGGTTGCGGTCAGTAATCACAGTGCCCACTCCAAGTGCGCAGGGGGTGAAAACTGAGTTGACCATTACTGAGGAAGACGACGATGACGATTGCTTGATTATTGGTTACGAAGAACCAGTTGCACAACGTAGACCATTAGATGTGATCGTTTTGTCAGATTCAGACGACGATGTTGTCTTGGAAACGACCATACCACCAGCAGCACTGGAGCCATCTTTGTCAGTAGGAATAGCACACCAATCGCCTGTGACGCAGCCCGGAACACACGAATACGAAAGAATTAGCCGCGAGGTGGACAGACGATGCGAAAGTATTTCATCAACACGCCACACATCACAAAGTCAGTCTCCTGTTCGAAAAAGAAAAGGCTCAAAACATCGTAAGCGAAGTAAAACAAGACTTTCACGTAGTACGTCCAGGTCCAGATTGTCGCCAAGTGCTCAGTCTTCCAGCAGTCACAGGCGTCATCAACATGGTGAGAAGCGAAGCCACAAGAAACATTCTTCTAAATCTTCCGGTCACTCTAAATCTCCTTCGAGTCGGCAAGACACAGAGTCCTCTGAACACAGCCATTCCCATCGTAAAAGCAGCAAAAAGAAACATTCCCGAAAACACAAGAGATCAAAATCAAAGCAAGATCGTCAAACCAGCACACCCTAAAGTGTTTCAGTGTGACCTTATTACATACTAGATGGGTGTATTAATCACATGAATCATATAATAAACAAACTGCGTTTCCAATCTGAAAATTGAACTACAGAACATACAAGTCCAAACCTACAAGCTAAAATTCTTACTTCGGACTGATTTTGGCCTCCTGTGATTGTTTATCACCGGAAAGCAACTAAAATGATACGTTTAGAATGTACTGGAACTGGATTCTGCCAATTCCGTAAAATCACAGCAAGCCATCCATGCTCAATGACGACGTAAAGTGATGCAATTTTTTTTCATATAGGAATGACACTTGCTAGAACTTGTATATTTTAGGATCCTATTTCCATTTCATTTTTTGCTGGAATCCATCCTTGACATCTTCTTGATTATCATTAGCTATGGGTACAACCATGAACTTTTAATATTATTGAGTATTGTATTTAACTTAGATAAGCAGGCAACTTTTTTTTGTATGGATTTCCAAAAGCATATTTATATTCCATTTTTATTAAAAGTTACATCAAGCAAAGTGAATCCCAGAGGAGTTAAATGCATGGAGAAGCCTGAAATTCAACAAATGGCATTAAAAAGGACGTTAATTATAGATTAAGACTAAAAGATTCAAGCCAGTGCGAGATGGTTATTGCATTACCTCAAAAAATCATCTATGTCCATGGTCCGTGCCCGTTTGCTGGCAAAATCGCCATCCTGTAATATTTGCTCCACCTTTTCTTTGATATCAAAGTCAACAGGAACAGGCTGAATTAAAATTACCACATGAAAAATACTTTACTTGACCAATATGCAATTTCCTTTTGAATAAATATTGTTACATTTTCAATTTTTCTTCACTTACTGTATTTTTTAATGAGCACTGAATCCTGTAGTTTTTTTCCAGCATTTCCAGGACTAAAGTAGTCCTATAAAGTAATCAATTTTCAATGAACATTCTTTTCAGTAATGATCAGTGATAATAAATTAATAATAGATATAACTGTTTCACTAACTTAAAAGATGCTGATAGGGTCTTGTTTTTTCGGACGAACAGTATCCTAACCAGGCCGTCCCATTCCTGAATAACAATTAGTTACAACTTACAATTTATGTATCATCAGTGTCTGACATTTACACAGTGAAGGTAAGAATAGATTGATTTACCTGAAAATTAATAGGAGGCGGTGGATTTCTAGGTTCTATTCTGACTACACTGGACTCCACTTTTGGAGGAGGACGAAAATTGTTCTTTCCCACCTTCAAGAAAAACAATACGAGAAATAAATATGTTAACTATCAGCCAGGCAGGTTAAGACCAGTTCTATAACGTTTTAAAACAAACGTGTTTACTTTCATGAGATGATCGACTCGTGCTAAAAGTTGCGTGTTCACTGAGAGACGACAGTATAATGCATCACCAGGCTTAGCAGTCAACCTTTGAGCAAATTCGCGCTGGAACATGAGAACAGCACACCTTGAATGAGTAAATATAATTAGCAAACGCACAAACTAACCCACATATTAAAATTGCAAAATATCAACCTAAAAAATGGCCTATGGAGGAGAAGCTTGAAGACGAAAGGTGACGAAATCTGCATATCGAAAGATAAAGTCGAGAAATCCATTAGATTCAAGCCATTACGCAATTTATAAATGCAAACCATGCTAGTACTAGATAATATATAGATACCTGGTAGGGCAAATTTGCAACACAAACATCAAAAAATGGCAGATCCATTTTTAAGACGTCACCAACCATAATTTGAAGTTTATTTTGGAATGGGCTGAAAATGTAATTTAAGATAAGTTTAGGGATAACTAGTATAAATAAAGAGAGGAACGGTGGAAACGAGCACATTGGTGACTGACTTAAAATATAATCATTGCACACTCTGCAACAAAATGAATATTAAATCAAAACTAAGCTACCTTCCTTGTACCCTCTTTTGCAATTCTGCTACGAGACGTGGGTCGATTTCACAGGCCACCACCTGTAGGTTAAAAACGACAACTGCTTAATCTGATTGGCTATAAGCGAAACTGAGGACATTTTAACCAATTTACATAGTAACCATGAATTTATAACTTAACTTCTTTACTTTCTCTAAAAGTTTGCATGTCATGTTACCAGTTCCCGGTCCAATTTCCAAAGCAACATCCGTAGAACGCAATGCCGCCTGCAAACGTTTCATTTTTAAAGACACTGTGTTTAGCCAGATTAGTTTGTAAAATTGTGACCTAATCATTCAATGACATTAGAAAGGCACATGTAAGTGAAAATAGATGATGGGCCATGCATGGTCCTACAAACCTTATCAACAAGGCCTTGTATGATTAATGGGTTTTTTAATATGTGTTGTCCGAGTTCCTTATGAAAATGTATGCCTTGAAAAATAAAAATTGAAAGAATTCACTTAATACAGGAATTATGAAAGTGCCGACTGCTAATAGTTATGCAACTGCTAAGCCATGAAGAATTTACCAGATACAGCCGAACACGTTTTGGATTTTCGCTCACCTTGTTTTTGCACTTCTTTATGCAGTCTGGACTTCTTGTCGGGTTTCACCTTCGGCATTTCGAATATTAGTAGCAATCCTTCGAGTTAGATAAAAATTAAATGAAGACAAAACACAAGGTAAAACAACAATCTTCAATCAAGACACTGTATGTTGAATAAGTAGGCCTTAGCACATGCCATCATGCCATGGATGGAGACAGACGCTCTTTACTGAAGCGCCGTTATAATCATGTATGCAGTAATGGTGGGAAATTCAAAAAAGTATTCAAATTTAAAGCCAAAAACCGTACATAATTAAACAGGTGCAACTGAACTTAAATTTGCCTCAGATCAGTTAAAATTGCAGTTTTATAAGATAATATCGCAGATATGAAACACTATTATTCTAATAAGGTTAACAATGCCCTAATAATGACCTCAAACATAACTTTAAAAGGTTTAAAGTAACGGGGTTTTTGGAATTTGTTACAATGTTTTTGCTATTTTGATGAGGAAGAGCTAGCAAGTAGAAATAACTCGGTTAACATAAAACAAAAGCGAATCGTTAGTGTTGCGGTACTTTTTGATCATTTCACACACAAAAAATAAAAAACCGAAGCAGCATGCAAGCTCAATGCTGAAAAAGTGTTGATTGAGGATGTATCGAAAACAGAAAGTAACCAAACAGTCGCTATACTGTAGTACAACTACCGTATTCTACAGAAAACAGAGAAGCTAAAAAGCTTTCGTGCACCATATGCAGTAACTTAAGTGATAAACAGTTGATTCCATCAACGAACCAGGATTCCAAAGAATGCGTTGCTGATATTTCAAAAATAATATGACCAAATAGATAAGAAAAAATGAAGAAAAACAGCCAACCACCTAGTAAAGAAAAAAAAAGTTATGCTCATGTGTGCACGAAGACTATAGGCAAACCTCAATCCAAAAAAATACTCGGTAACCTCGTGTTTAACATTCCTTTTAAGTTGAAATGACTAACATGTATACATGGTGAGAAGTAAATCAATATCTTAAAAGCATGTGATCTTACTGTATGCAAGACTAAACGACCCATGCCACGTGGTAGTCACATTTACTGATTGAAGGATATTGAATTGTATTGAGCTATCAAACATTATTATTCCTGCATTGCCTTGTGCATGTGTTACTGGAGTTGACCAAAGATATTGCCCTCCAGGACATTTTTTTTAGTAAATTATGCGAATCCGTATTAAGTCACAACCATTTGAACTTAATTTACTGACAAAATATTCTGGAAGGCAATATTTTTTATCAACTCCTGTTAAACATGTACAATGAAACAATTCTTTCTTGGCAAGTTCAAAGTTACTACGCACATTTTGTATAACAAAAAACTGTTAAAAAAGCTGCGTTTACACTATACCACAAAACACTAATATAACAAATTAGTTTCTTACTTATGTACAACTTTGTTAAACAACATCCAATCGATTGCGAAGGTCATCAATACAACAATATGCTAAATAACATCTTTTCTTCTCACTTTCAAACAAGGTGTATAAATTAGCTTTATAACACGTTTTGTTATACCTGTATAAACGCAGCTTAAAAAAAATAATGGTTGCATTTTTTCAATCAGACTGGCGTCATTCCATGTCTTTCTCAACCAGAGTGAGACACCACCTTCAAAACTCCAGCATAGCACGGATTCACCGAAATCCTTGATAATTGATCAGTATCTCGCTTTGAAAAATCCCACATTCTTGAATAGTACGAGGAAACAAACCGTTAATCTGGCGTTAAAATCTATCATGTGGATTATCAGCGGCCAACCCCACAGGATAGTACAACACACGTATCCTCCTCCTCCCATACACTGACCTTTAAATGCCAAGGCCTGCTTGCCAAAATTACTCCAGTTTAATTTCAGAGTAACTCTTGCATAACTGAATGGACCATATCATGAAGAGAATTAAATATGGAGAGCGAATCTCAAAATTAAAACGCGTGTTTTTTCTTTGTGAAAAATCAATTGCTTGGTGGTTGGCAATATTTATCCCAGATCAATGTGACGTCTCAGAAGACGTTTGATTAAGTCGTTCCTGGAGGTTAAAGTGCGCCGAAACTTTTCATTTCGATTAGGGATTTCCATGAAAACAATCATTCAGTGTAATACATTCAGCAACAATAGGCGACATCGCAGTATTAAATTTATTGCATTGGTGTTGCCATGGACTGCAGGATGGCGAGCCAGCGATAAACTTTAGTTTCCATTCATGTAAAGGGAATTCCCCCAGATTTCACGTCGATTCGGAAAATTTAGGTCATACGAAAATCCCATGAAAATGGCAATGTCATCAGTAACTTAATTGAAAACAAATTTTCATTGTTTTTTCCCCAAATTGGGTAAAGTAGAATTGGAGAAAACTGAAGCGAAGTTGTATGCAATATTTCTACATCACCTCAACGATCAATTGCATTGAATACTATTAAATTTTGTAATAAATTCCTTAAATTTAAATGTGTTTTAAATTCTGCTTTAAATACTACATTCTATATATTCCTAGTTAGTAGCACTGTTTTTTTATTCATCCAGCGTAAAATTCTTTCATGCCAAACAATTCTCCAGCAAATGTTGCTTTTCACCCTGAATTTGTTAATAATGATAAAGAAAAATGAAAAAATAGTCAACGATAGATCAGCTGCAAATGTGACCAAGATGACATTCGTCATATTTCTCTTCCTGATTAATAGTTAAAATCCAAAGACGATGTGTTGTTATTCATTATAGTGTAAAGGAATTTAAGCGTTTCAATGAATATAAATTTGATTATCAATTCTCATCATAATGCATTAACAATTTTAATAACCAAAAACTCAAGCTACTAAACAATAAAATGAACATTTTCACATAGACTGTACTTCTCACAGAATCCCAGACTAACCGTCAAGCTGAATATTAATGGCGTAAATCATTTTATTGATATTAATGTTAATAATCCATCACCTTAATTTAATTGCAAACTGTATAATTTAAGTGACTCATTTCCAGATATTGATAACGCTAATCTTGTATATGTCTGCAAGCCTTTGCTCTGTTGCATATTTTCCTGTTCTAACCTAAACAAGCAAAAAACCGTCTGACTTTTGGGGATTTTGACAACTTTTTGTCAGCTTTTCTTATCGTTATTACTATTCGAATTCAATTTCGTCATTATCATTATTACCTTTCGAATTCAATTTCCTCAACTACCAAACACGTTTCTTTGAGTTGAATAATTTAGAAATTTGGTCGAGTTTAAATAAATGCCAAACTTTTTAAACCAGTCAACGTTCAGCAACTTCCCCCATTCCACCCTCACATCTTATTTTTAACATTACCTCCAATATGCGAAATATCATCCTAGACATGTGTACGTAATGTTACTAAGCTTAGCTCTCCGTTAATTTAGGAATTTTAATGTGGATATTTGCATTTTTAAACTTATGCGTAAATATTTTAAGAAAACCTGCATGTTCGTTACTTCTTACATTATTTTCAGCAGAGCAAACTATCAATAAACCACCAACTAAGACAAAGAAACATAGTGGAGGTATAGCATTTTAAGAACATGCTTTAGAGTTAGTTTTTATTCACGTATACTGCTTTTACACTTCTGAAATCAAATTTAATCGTTTTTCTAAAATGGTGGAAATCCACTTACAAGTATTTGTCGATCCTCGTAAAAGCAATCTGGGTTCCCACTTAATTCTCAAGTCCATTTCCCTGACATTCCCTCAGTCTCCATAACAACTTCAGTCATTTTCCAGACATTTTACATGACATTTTAAAAAAAAAAAATTAAGAAAAATGATGGATTTTATCCCAAATTTTTCTTATAAAAATGATGATTAATCAATTGGCCGGTGCAAACTATCTCAATTTCCCTGGAATCCTTGATATTTTCGGGATTTCTCTGACAATTTTCCACTTCCCTGACATTCCCTGACTTTCCAGAAAGTGGGAATTCTAACATAAATGCCGTTGCTGTCTATCAGGCAGGTTTTGTAAAAGGTCATACTCTGAAAAAAAATTTTTGCATACAGGATTTTAACTTTGAAAGAGGCTCTTATTTATTACAGATTGGCAAAATTCATTAAACTTTAAAGTTGTCTTGCGCAAGTACATGTAGTTACACATACATCCTATTAATGCATCAACTACTTCGGCAATAATTTTGGGAAAGATAACTGCCAGAATCGAGTCATGCAGATTTCAGTGAACTAGTGAGTAATTCCCAGTGAAATGCCATGGATCCATCATCCATGACAGACTATACAGTAGGTAGACAGCAGAAAAAAAACTGGGCCGAAATCACGGAAATGTATTTTTCCATATATCATACATGTACATACAGGTCTATGCACAGGCGCCCCCTTTCATTGCTAGTAATCTTTGGCACGCGACAAGACTGGCAATAATATAATTTGTTTCAGTAGTAACTTTTCGTGAATCATACTCTCGAAACAAAAGTGCTGCATCGGGAAAAAAATGAAAGGTAAGTGCGCCCTCGTCATCACTGCAAAAACGCAGTTTCTGAATCATCTTTTGAACGTCAAAAATGCCAGAAAATGGCATTGAGCTCGTGGATGGATATAGAAAATACGTGCAAGTGAAAACATCCCAAAAATGACCGAGTGGACCCACTTACGGGCGATAATTTGCGATAGTGCACTTTATTCGCAGCTAATGATTTGCCATTAAAGGAAAATGTATGACGAAATTATTACATGTATTGAATCGTGTCTGTCGTCACATCTAAGACGCTAGAAAACTGAACTACCATTTTCGTCGCCATATTTGCTAGCCATAGTCAAATGGTAGTGGCCTACCAGCTGTTAACCCATTGTAACCCAACGCTTATAATTTTGTCTTTCTGGATCATTTAAAGCAGATAACATATAACGTCAGAGGCTATAAAATTAACATTATTTCGCTTGAATTTTAGCATAGAATAAAATTACTTATACTGTATCTGCATCGTTTACAATTTTTAAGTAATGCAGTAAGTATTGTATCCTCCTGTATTCAGTTAAGATTGTTTATAATTTTGAATTAATGCAGTAATCTTTGCGCTTGTATTCAGTTTAGAACAAAGTTGATATTTGATATCTGACTATGTATTGTTTATAAATTTTAAGTAATGCAGTAATGTTTCCGCTTTTATTTAATTTCGAATAAAATTGAATATCATTTATATATAAATAAAATTGAATATCTTTTTATATCGAATAAAATTGAATATCTTTTTATATCGAATAAAATTGAATACCTTTTTATATCGAATAAAATTGTATATCTTTTTATATCGAATAAGAGTGTATATCTGTATTGTTTATAATTTTTAAATAATGCAGCAATGTTCCCACTTCTATTCACATTAGAACAAAATTGATATATGCTGACTGTATTTATCATTTATATTTGAACGTATTGCGTGGAATTTTTAAGTAACGCAGTAATGTCTCTGTTTGATTTTAATTTAGAACAAGACTGATATGTATTCAATGGCTGATTACACCTGTATTTATTTTTATATATGTATTGTTTATATTTTTGAGCAATGCAGTGAGAACAAAGTTATAAACCAAGTTGACACACCTATGCATAATGTACGAACAATACCTGTAAAATGAAATACTGTAAAACAGAAGTTAGTTAATATGGATGAGTAAATCAGAAATAAGTCAAGATAACACTAGCAAACGTAAATCAAGATAAACAAATTTCAGGGAATTTTCAGTGAATCAATTTCTTAATAATTGCAATTTTAATAGAGTGAATGTGTACGGTAAATTACAGCGCATATACTGTATACAGGCAGATAATTTATCGTCTCCTCAAGCTGAATTCAAGTTGTTGTTGTTAAACATTGCCTGCTCAGGTGTCTACATCAGCCAGACTAGCATGTCCACTGACCACACACATCGGCCCACCTAAAAAGGGACTGTCACATCCCAATTGCGCCCCAGGTGACCTGGTCCACCTAGATCGCCACCCAGGTGCAGGAAACGTGTGAAGATTACGGTTTCCAAAACTTCCAATAACGGCACACCCACCGCATACCCTGGAGTGATTCACCCGAAACAAATTTTATGCAGATTTTGGGGCACTGCCCCACACTCAAACACTCAGCTAATGAACGCTGACCTCGGCTGACCCTCGTCCCACACCCGCTACCAAATGTGAAAATAATAAACGCTAATAATAGCCTGCGTGGTTTAGCGTCAGTTATCGATATATCCGAGTTTATTACGAAGCCATAAAGACTAGTTAGGAACGTTGAACTTGCGCGGCGGCCATCTTGGGCGTCACAACAAATGGTCTCGTGTTATCACCTCCGAGCAAAATGCAGCATTTTTAGGCTAGGGAATGTTGAAAATGCTTATTTTTAGACTGAAGCTCATTTTCACTTTATCTGTTTGATAAAATAACGGAAGTACTCTGTTCTGTGTGAGTGCATCGAAATCGAGGCATGGTCATGGTAGAAATTACAGGAGACAACCAATACCAATTTATTTATCACGAACAGTTTGTGATTTGTTAGATTAGGTGTGATATAAGACAACAACTTGTCTTCCTATAATGGGGTTTCAAGCAGATAGCAGACACAAAAAACTTATTTTCAAATTAACGACTTTTAGCATCTGTGAGTTTCATGTGCTGCATTGGTAAAACCACTTTGAAGTGTTTATCGAAATTTGGTTAACCTCAAAAGTGTATTTACTTTTTGTGATAACAATGATTCATTCCGCCTACGCAGCCGTTTCTTGATAACAGTTTTTCTCGTAAAAACTTGGAAAATAAGTAAACAAGCTCATCGAGGAAAAACCCATAGTTCAAAAGTCAAAACTCAATGTGAAATGAACTCTGTAATTCCCCGGGGGTTTAATAAATACATGTACATGTAATTGTATAAAGCTATCATCCGGGTATATTCACCCTCCCCCCCCCCCCCCCCCTGCTTCAGCACAGAATGTATAAAAAAGTGGGCTTCTCCTAACTGCCCGTTGGCTGGCAATGATTGCCTGCGGTTGGGCAAACAACATTAAAAAAATGCAGTTTAATTGTATTTCTTATGTATGTCCCGATTTTAGCCCCGAAAACTAGCAGGTAAGTCGCATGAATGAATTTGGTCTATAAGTTTCATTTGCGTCAAATAAAACATACTTGGACGTTTATCATTTATTATGATTTCGAGCTTATGTCTCAAAGTCTGAGAGCGCTATAGTGTCAATAAACAATCATATGTTAGACATATGCAATCATGATTAAGGATTTTTTTAATCTAAATCCTGAATTGATATTACTCTGCTTACCAAAAGGTGTGTGCCATGAAACAGACACACTATGTATATGTGGAGGTTGGGAGCAAAGGTGCTTGAAGTGCATTTATGAACGATCCCACGAAAATAATGCCAATACTAAAGACGGATATAACGTGAAAATAACTCGAAAAACATTTTTCACGCCCACACAATCATCCACAACTCCGCAAGCCAAATTCATATTGATAATGACAGCGACTTTAATGAACATAAAATGGATGCGGTTGTGACACCTGTCCCCCATTTATGGTCGTCAAGTGATTAGTTGCAGATCAACGAAATGTTCCTTAACATGAACTCAGGGAAATGCCAGAGTTGATGTTAAGGGGGCGAGAAAAAAATAATTATTTTTCGTATTCGATATCCGTTTGGAAATTGAAATTGCATTAAAAAGCATTGCAATTATCACGTGCAATTATATGGAAAATTACGGTACTTGAAATAAACGCCAAGCCGCAGTTGTTAAGTACGGAGGGTTTAATGCATAGTGAAAAGGTTAAATTTAATTTTACCAATTTATCAAACGTGTCAGATACATACATGTAGGTCTCCTGGAAGAGACCACAGTGTTTATATGAAATATAATTTTGACTTCTTCAAACCATTAATTCACGACGCAGCTTAGAAGTAAACAAATATCTTCATAGTAAAAACACAGAACATCAATCATTAAAAGAAAATCCTTAAAAAAGTAGCTATAATACATGTACAGTTAAGTCAATTTCGGGAGAAACCTATAGGGAGATGCCTGGCTTAGCAACTAGTAGGCATGTGGTCAGTTGGTATACAATTTTTCCTTTACACATCCAAGTATCTGATAATTTTCACATTTTTGACACGCAAATGTCTGTTTTTTTCACAGTTGTCAGAGAATATTTCTGCACAAATTTCACGTTTTCATGAGCTGGAACATGAACACTACCAAGACCACTAATGATGGATTTCAACTTGATTTTGTAAAAAAAATAGGTATTTTTGTGGAAATGGTTTTCAGCCATAAAACCTTTTTTAGATATTCTCAGAAATATTAGTAATTGAGAGAACGCCGTAGGCAATTTAAAAACTGCTAAAAGCAATTACCTTGAATACTTTTTTACGTAATCAAGAACCTAAATGGAAGGGAGTTCCTCAGTTTTACACTGGATTTCTTGTGAAACTCATTTCCAATGAATTTTTCACGTAAGTTTTTAATATTTTCCCAATTTTTTTTTACATTTTAACGCTTTTTCGCACCCGTTACATCCCTGAACTAGATAATCACACCACCCACTCCAATATACCTGCATACCGTAGTATAACTGCCATCAATTCAGGGATTAACCGGTTAATCGCTCGGTTAAGCTTGCCTATAGGCAGCGACATTGGTGACACGTGCATACATATTCATAGCCTATTTGTCAGGCTGAACACGAACTGTAGGTGGCGCTGAAGGCGCATCAAATTTTGGGTGAATCATGGTATGTCGATTTCATAACCGAATAATTCCTAGGAAAATTTAAATCTACATTCTATGGAACACTATAAAATTATACTACCCGCGCGTTTGCCTAAACATGTGCATTATTACACGTGCTGCTTGGCAACCAAGAGCAGGGGACCGTACAACTATGGTGGTCACTTTTAATGAATTTCAGGAGCATTTAAATCAATGCTTGTAGTTTACGACCCATGGTTAATTACAAATTTACGAGGGCTGTGGAGAAATTGGGATTTCTGTACAAAGCACATTGTGGGCACCATGGCGCCAAATTCCGGTGTATTATTAGTGAACGCACAACCCACAATTAAAGACGAAAAACAAGAAACAGAGGGTGGGAGCCTTCCCCATTTCGGGTAACCTGGTGAAAATGACGAGCCCTGTAAATGCAGGGGTATACACCCATACCTCGCTTTACTGCCTGTATCGCTTCTGGGAAAGTAGGCCGTAAAGCGAAATGCTGAATAACGAATCATGTTTTAGCAAACAAATCCATGAGGATCCGTTCCGATTTCACGGGGAGAAAAGTAAATCAATAAAATTGTAACACTATTTCCATTACCTATTTTATACTGTATACAATGTACATGTAAATGTAACAAACAAATTATAATCTTGAAGAATAGTTCTAATCAGAGACTGAAGATTAGCATATGACATACACACCTACTGTAAATCTGCAGTTCAAGATAGTACTGGTCTTTAAAAACAAGATCAAAATTCTGTTGTTTTGCCTTGTTCTTGCTTATTTTTGAAGTTCTTTGTAGCATTATCTCACTGCGTTATTCAACAGGATCAACATGAAGAACGACACATACATGTATTTACAAGTTTATTGAGTTAAAAAGATGCGAAACAACAAAATTTGGCCCAATGTTTAAAAAACAGGGTCATTCCTAAACAACAGATTGTGATGATGACAGACATAAGATGTGACCCAGACAAACGTGTTATATTGTTTTCGTTGCCTCATAATGACTGCACTGCTCGAATTAACTTTCAAACTACTCGATTAGCACAAATGTGACATCAGATATCCCCAATTTGCTTTGACCTATCACCCGTAATGACCGTTATAGCGAAATTTTTTTTACTGTGTAAAACGAAACGTTGCCATAAATCGAAAAGGCCGTTATGGCAAAAAGCCATATAACGAGCAGCCGCATAAAGAGGTATGGGTGTAGAGCAAATATTACGTGTGGCGTCCTTTTGAGGCAATGGTCGTACGACAGGGTCAGGGTGGACATGCTCCAGTCCCTACTTAGGCGTGTCCCATCACAGACCCATTGCAAGGGCACTGGGTCATTGTCCCAACTTCACCTTTGCTACCAGGACTGGTCCCACCTGCCTCGATCTTGATACTCCAAGAGAGTTAATCGCACCCTCCGTAACGTGGTCATCTTTTTTCGCCTCTTTTGATTTGGATTGGAATTTGATTTTAATTGGGGAAGATTACTCCGAGATCAGCTAATCATAAAACTTCCTACCTATGGGCAGCGCCCTGGTGTAACCCCCCGCATGAGGCTTACCTCTTGCGCCAAGACCAAATTACAAATTATCCGCGAATTATAATTAAAAGAAGGAGATTTTTAATTTGAGACGAGGAGGGGAAAACGCATAATTTACGCAGCAAAAAACTGGCTGGGTGTGAAATATCACCACAGTTGCCCGGCTACAAACGGCTTTGATACCCAGATAACTTTGACACCAGATCATGAGATTAAGGTATGGCTGCTGCATTTCCCCTGCTTGAAAAATTCACATTTAATATTTGCGTCTAGGACACTTTTTTCATCAAGAAACGTTAATTACTACCAGATAAGCGTCGTAGCACCCAATAGGCTTTCACTCAACAATTTTTCTAGGAAACAGAATGGTGAAAACTGCAAAAAAAAAATTCCTTTCTTCGTCTGGAGTACACTAAAGAGAACATTATTTAAAAGAGTAAATTATTTAAAAGATGTTCATAACTCACTATGAATTTCTAGAGAAAACTTTTGAGGAAAAGACTTACTAAACTGTATCACGATATTTATTGCAATGAGAAATGCAAATCAAACATTAATGTAAAGAAAATTCCATTATACACTGCAAACCCTAAAGACCCTATGTGACATAGCCAGTCTTATAACGAAAGAACATAACAAATACATTGTATTATATATACCGGTATGCTATAGCTGGAACAAATTAGGCAAAGAAAATTACCCTATGCCCAAAAGCTTATAACGAAAGAGCATAACTAATATATTGTATGAAGTAGGCAAAGTAAATGAGAGCCAAAAATTTTCGAATAATTATAGGTCATATTCAGCCATTTCATTGGCAAATATTGTACACAATTTCTTTTATTTTTCTGCCTTAATTTACCTGTCCATTTTTAGCCCATGAACAGGTTCACAATGGACCTATACCAGAATTATATCAACAGTGAGTTATACAGCAAGAAATGAAGTTGATATAAAGTTCAGAGAGTGGCTGTCATCGTTACTAAGGTAGAATTTTTATCACGCTGCATTCTCAACAATAAAATCATTTGAATTCAGCACAGATGCCAAAATGACGTCAGCCTGGCAGTGACGTGCTGTGGAATGTTACGAGAAGTTATTGTCACCAATGAGCTGACCGTTGGGGAATTTGCGCGAGAATTTTTAGGTGTAAAATAACCATAAAAATAACGCGAGTGGTGTCCAGTTCTCATCAAAACAATAAAAACTTGACATTGTCCCAATAATCAAAGAACACCCACTTTCGACTTCCGTCTCTCAATGAAAAATCTAACTAAACGTATAATGGGAAAATCACAGCAATATTTTTGACCCAAATAGCTGGAAAGCGTACCATAGAAAGTCGCCAATTTAGAGAAATAATGGACAGCCTAATTTGGCGCTGGTAAAAAATAAAACAATGCATTCTGAAAACAAATATCTAAATGGGAAGAGAAAAATGTACTTTTTTAAAGTCATGAAATCAAACCCCTATGTTGGCAACTGAAGATAATTCCGAAACGCACGAATAGGGTTCTTCAGTACATTTTCTGAAGTTATACATTTTAAAAGGGTCAATAAAGTTATCTGAACATTCCATTTAACAAAGTTCTTAAAAATTGTAACGTATCAACGTTCATATACCGTGTCATGGTAAAAAAAATAAACTCGTAATAAATAAGACATTCAAATACTAATATTCAGAAAAACAATGCCATAATCTGCATGCACCTTTTAAACAAAAGGGAGAACACCTATGAATATGCTTTCCTAATGAATAAATTAACCTCATGTAACATCAAATTAACTACTCGTATTGGATGATCGATTTTTCCAAATAAGATTCAGAACACAACTCCTTTTAATAAATCGGCTTCAAACCACAAAAAATTAGTGTAGTGAGATCCCAATTTAGGGTTGTTAATGAAAACTATAAATTCGGTGAGACCTAATGTACTGAGTTTTTGCCTAGAAGATTAGGAACTCGATGTTGTCAAAGCAGAATCAGAACTCGAAAAGGGTTCCCCCAGAGATGACATTTTCAACTCCCCTGACTTTTCCAAGTATTAAAACAAATTCCCTTGACCACCCTGGCCATTGCATGACTTTGCAAAAAATATGACATGCTAATGTAAGGAATGCTATATTGATTGCTTATTAAATATAAACAAGAGAACACATTTCCACACGAAAAAAGCAAATTTACATTAGCTTTCTTAATTCTTTTACAGAATTTCTTATCATCCCTTGATTTTTGTGCTAACCAATAACTACCTCTGCATTTCCCTGATTTTTCCAGCTTTTCTAGGTCTGGAGGAACCCGGTCGATTTTTTTTCATAACTCGGTTCCAACCAAACTGTCCACACATGTGCATTTACATCAAAAATAATAAAAGTTAAAAGAAAGAAAAACAACTGTAATTTGGATCCGTGCAAGCCAGGGCTGCAAGCATGTATCGGTCATAATTTCGTTGATTGCTGCAGCGTCAATGAGAATTAATGAGCTAATTTCCCTTCCAATTTCCAAATCCACGCCAATTGAAAACGTATTAAAAAGCGTAATTTCGAGGGTCGTTTCGCCAAAAAAACTCCGTACGATACGGAAAAAGTGTGGAGAAAAAAAATCGGGCTTTCCCGCTAATTACCACAACAAAGATCGTTAGATTGTTTACGTTATCCAGCGAGAACTTCTGTTGAACTCCCCATGGGGGCGCCACCTTCAGATAGTTTTTACCTGAATTTCCAAAAGAAGATTTCACCTTGTTCCGTAAAATTTCAAATGGCGAATAGCTAGCACTAAGACACGCACTCATGAGGCGAGGAAAACTGGGAGGAGAGGGTTAATGACGTCACGGCCTCGTATCCGGGTACGAGGGTTCCCCTCCTCGTTAATTTCCCGCAATTATCACGCACTCATAGCCAAGCGGGAATAATTGACGGTAAACCCCAGAAGAACATTATTAGGAGCACGGTCATTTGGAATGTGCCCGTTCTTACAGGTAGCTGGTGACGTCATTTCCAGCAAAATACGCAAAATACATCAGAACTGACCTTTCCACGCCCAAACCTTCTAGCCCCAGTCAAAATTCCTGGCTTATTGCAATGTGAAAAAAAATTGCATTCTCACCTCACCAAGGTGCTGAACAAGGAACTAGACTGTGATAACATGAGTTTCTACTGGTCAGTGTTCCCCAATATAGCCACTATTTTTGGAATAATCTGCCACGAAGATCTGCAATTTGATATATAGATTGCATTACAGTTTCTTTTCACACTGTCCAGAAGTGGAGACCTATATAACATACTGTAGATACGGATCTATATAATCTCCAATCTAATCTCCTTACAAAATAAACCCGATAAAAATTTGATCCGGTCGCGTGCTATGATTCCAATGTTAACATTTCGAAGAATCATCACCTGTTTATGAGTGAAAAAAAGTCTTACACATTGGTCTTGAGATTAAAACACATTGCTCTCACTACATGCCTTAAAAAATTACTTAAAGAATGAGTTATGCACTTGAAATACGAGTTCATAGTTACGTCAAATTGTGCCAAAACACACGGCGTGCTGGTTTTTGAAAATGAAAGTATAGACAGCAAGTTAGTAAGTTATTCAACTGTAAGGTAAAGTCGAAATTCAAAACACAAAAGCAAAAACTTACGATGAACTATTATGAATTATCGAGTAAACATTGGCAACAACAGGCAAATTCAACGCCTTTAAAATTAAAATAGTGCAAAATTATGGTAAACCGTTATTAGTAGATCATTACTAGAACATAAAATAGTGAAAAAAATCGATAGGGAAATAAATCAAAATTGCACGCATTCTTTCACGTTCAACCTTGGATAATTTTCCAGTTTTCTTCTATGAAAAAGCGTGGAAAATGCCAACTTTTTAACCTATACGCATAAACTTCTAGAAAAAAATTATTTAGGGTCATCCATTCCAGGTCATCCATTATGGATGGCCCTAAGTCGATTTAAAATAATTTAGCAAAGGTTCGTTAAAGACACCAAGTTAATGTGGCACCATGTGGCACGTCCGTCTTCAATGGCTGCTGGCGCAATACTGACCGATTTACTGGCGAACGCCCTTACACGGTCAGTATTACTGTCAATATCTCGATACTGATAGTAGTTATCCGAAAATTCGGATAATCGTCATTATCGAACATGAATCCATCAGTAATGCCCTTACACGATCAGTATTACTGTCTGTATTCATCGAAACTGATAGTAATAATGTCCGTGTAGGGTCCTCTATAATGTTGTGAAGATGAAACACAACAAGTTAAAATAGAAATGTTATAAAGATGAAACACAACAAGTTAACAGAAGGGTTGTAAAGACGAAAAACCAAGTTAACGGAAAAGTTGTAAAAACGAGTACTGACTAAACTGGCCAACTGGGCGACTTTGGTGGTTTCGGCTTATGAAAATTTCCCAATTTTATCATCGTTCATATATTCCTAGATTGAGCCTGTTTTCCGGATACGCAATTTCATGGGAAAGGCGGCGTCGCCCGTCTGCCCCGCATTTTTATTTCCCATATTTTTCCGAAAACCCCTCGTCACTGACTATATGTCGCGTCTAGACCGCTTAGTCACAACCCTTTTCCGCAAACCGCTCATTTTCCGAAAATCCCACGGCCAAATCGATGGCCATTGCATTCTGGCAGCGCAGCGCATATTCTAAGCGCAGCCATTTCAAATCTCGTCACGGCGCGTGCTTGGGCGGTCACGTCACCAGGGGGAGCGGGTCACGTGGTTCGCGCAATTGGCCAATAGGAGGTTCGCGAAGCGGCCCGCCAGTGCCGAGTAGGGGGCAGGGTGGGGGTTTGCCCGCAGCCTAATAATTTTTCAATGGAGTTAGTTTTATAAAAGTAAGTGGGTCTGTTACTCGCGAGTCATATTTAAGCAAGCGTTGGGTCGGCCGAATGTTCAGCTCGGTCTTCGCAACCCAAATACTGAATGGTGGTGGTTTACCCGCACCCATCCAGCTAGCAAGTGTCCCGGAGAGACCCCCAGCAGCTGGTCCGGTTCCTTGGATATGGATAATAAACTGGTGGCTCTCTATACCATTGCCTTGATAAGCATTCTCGTGCTATTGACATCGGTGAATACGCTGTCGCTATCGCATCGCAATCCCGTGAACGATAATAAGAGTAACGAAGAAGACGACGGTGGCGGTGGTGGACCGGGGTCAGACGACCCCCACACTAGCGACCCCGTCGACTGGAGGCAACGGGAGTTGACCGAATTAAGGGAAAAAATCATGCAAAGTTTGGGATTGACCAGCATTCCGGAATCGTCCGCAAAGGTAAGGCCAGATAATCTTTAAATTAACCCTCTGATGGGGTCATTTTTCCCATGATGGATGTAGAGTTGGGAATGTTATTTATTTGAAGTTTGGGGGGGGG
>JAQGAF010002549.1:0-21861 GCA_034687865.1 Kryphioiulus occultus
TATATTCAGTATATATTATACATCATATTTGTTTGACATATTTCATACGTTTTTAATATATGGATTCTGTGTAATAAGTATATTATCCATATATGAAATCAGGCCAATTTTGGTATATTTTCAATATATGGATAATATTTCCAAAAAAAATATATTCTTAATATATCTTTTTTCCATATGGGTGAGGTAAAGCAGATTCTGCTAATAGAACAGGTTAACCTAAGGTTTGCATAATACTGACGGACTTTATTGATGATGTTTACGGAAGGGAAGCAGTAAGTTAACCTAAGCAGGGTTAACCTAAAGTTAACCTTGATTTGAACCAAGGGAATGTGAAGGTGATGTGGCAGCCATTTTGGTTTCAATGAAATGTTACCAGAATTTTACAGGTTGTAAATTTTGATTAGTATATAATAAGTATCTCATGAAAAGCATCAGATAAGTTATATTTGGGTTAGTCGTTTTCTAAAAAT
This sequence comes from Kryphioiulus occultus, assembly GCA_034687865.1. Taxonomy (NCBI): domain Eukaryota; kingdom Metazoa; phylum Arthropoda; class Diplopoda; order Julida; family Julidae; genus Kryphioiulus; species Kryphioiulus occultus. Next base: position 474 of record JAQGAF010002549.1, read on the forward strand.
TTCGCCTACGGCGTTTTCATTATCATTTCTTATCATTATCATTAATTTCCCTTATGATTCACCTAAAATGTATTATTTTGTTGTTCCCATTATGAAGAATTTTATTAATATTTTAAATAAGAAGTCCTAGAGTTGAGATCTAGTGCTTTCAACCACTAGCTTTCGCATCAATATTAACACTAAAAATCCAATATTTCTTGTAATTTTTCAAAAATATCGCTCAATTATTAATATTATTATTTCTTCCTTCAAAATTGTGGGCTGATGCCATCATTTCGTGATCAGATCTATTGTTTCTAAAATATCCACCATGCGGTATATTTGCTTGGATCTAATCTGTAAAAAATGTTTCTTGAAATTGTCTGGAAATTTTTCAAAAAAATGTCTGGGAAACCTGGAAAAGTCAGCGGAATTCAATTGACGATTTGCTACTCATCTTGACAGAAAAATACAAACAATACAGTTAATTGTAGTCTTACAGTTAAAGGTAATTTGCATTACATGTGACATTTTTTAAGGCAGGGAAATTAATCATATTTTGTCAGTGAATGTCAGGGAAAGTCATGGAAATTGAGTTGCAAATTTTGGTATGAACCATGCAGTATATCTAGCATCACTATGCTGGTACATGTGCATGTATGTGAATATTTATTGACATTTTTATGTTGCCTATGTCTGGAAAACCTGGAAAAGTCAGTGAAATTGAATTGAAGATTTCTCTAGTCATCCTGACAGAAAAATACAAACAATACAGTTAATTGTAGTCTTTCAGTTAAAGCTAATTTGCATTACATGTGAACTTTGTTAAGGCAGGGAAATTAATCAGATTTGGTCAGGGAAATCAGGGAAATTGAGTTGCAGATCTTAGTATGAACCATGGTCGTTATAGAAAGGTTTGCAGCCTGTTTACACCATTTTTGAGGTGTTAATTTGATCCTTTGATGTGCTCCACTACGTCACCAAATCCTGTTTTGTGGTTGTAGTGATCCTGTTGATAAGAAGTTGCTTTGCTGCTGTTTTTGCCCTTACTTTAGCAAGTTTTTGTTTACCTTTATTGGAACAGGAGGGAACATGTCAGTCAAACAAATGGTGCGATGCTCCCATTGTTTACGAACATGTTTATGTGATCTTGATTTGACTCCCACACACCCTTTATCTACACCGATATATTGAAACCCGCCAATGATTCCTGGTAACTGGTGTTTTCTAAACAGCTTATCGCCTGTAGACATTGGATGAACACCTGGTTGCACTGGCATTCAATGTTCTCATATGAAAAAAAGTCCCATATATTGCTAATATATTGTGTTGTTGAAATATTTGTATAATATAGTGCATCATGTAGAAAATAATAAGTGCAAAATATATGGGGAATATATTGCTCAATATACACACTATTTTCATTAATGCAATGGGGATCAAACCGGGAACCTTTGGTTGAGTCACCCCATATGGAAAAAAAGATATATTAAGAATATTTTTTTTAAAATTTTGGTTAATATATTGAAAATATACCAAAATTGGCCTGATTTCATATATGGATAATACAATTATTACATAGAATCTAAACATTAAAAATGTGTGAAATATGTAAAGTAACTATGATGCATTATATATGTTAAATATATTTCAGATAGGGCCTACCTGCTGAAATATATTACTGATATACTACAGCAGGTATCTGAAATATATTAGTAATAATGTATATTATTAATGCTGTTAAAATATATGTGTAATATATTGTATAATGTATAAAATAAGTATATGGGGAATCTATTGCACGTATACACACATTTTTCCATTAATATGACATACATGACTTTATTCATTTTGAAAAATATATTCTTAATATAATATGAATATATTTGTCTTCGTTATATATTATTACCACAATGTTTGGCATGCATTACAAATATATTTCCTTTTTAAAACTATGTGTAATATGTTAAGAATACATATCACTATATTTATAATATATTACTCGCATATAATTTTTACAAATGGGAAGTATTTACATTAAATAATAAATATAGATTTCCAGATTTGTTTTGCACAAATATTTTGGTAAGATTATTTTGGTATATTAAGAATATATTGGTCATGACATTTTAAGAACATATTTTCAATAAGATATCATGTTGTAGTATGAAAAATATTTGTATATATGAATATATTTGTATTCGTTATATATTATTACCAAAATATGTGTCATAAGCTTATTTTACAAATATAATTCCTGATTTAAAACATGTTTGTAAAATATTAAGAATATTCATCAGTATATTTATAATTTATGTATATTATTTGCATATCATTTTTGCATTGACTGTATACATCCCCATGCTATTTTATTTATTTGGGCAACTTCACTAAGCTAACCCTACAACCCCATTCCACTGGGCCCCCTGATTTTAATAGATCAACTAAATACAAATCAGGATGAAACACTAGACAACATGCATATTGCTCAACATTCTTCACCCATAACCACTCAGTATAGTGTCCACATCAAATCAACTCATGTCCCACTTTAAAAATTATTTAATAACCCTTTAAGTCTTTCATTGATTATCTTAAATGAAGACTGACATTTACCCTCAAAAGGTTCCTGGTGCAACTGTAGATTTGTCTCAGAATAAACTAAAGCTGTGCTCCCAAACGCCCCAAACTGGTCACATTTGTTCTTGTACTGTTTTAATTGCTTCCCGGGCAATTAAAAACCAATGCTCCATGGATTAAGCAGAAGGCTTCACCTTTTGTTCCAGTTAGTCACTGGAGCATCCCTTTAGACTTCCTGCATTACAAAAGACTGGCTTTCTAACACAAACCAACTCTTCAACTGATATTCCCAAGTGGGACATTATCCTCTCACCACTTTCTCTCTACCAATCCCCCTGTAAGGGCTAACTTAAGGCGTTCCTTTCCTTTGAACTGGGGATTGGCTCCTCCCCCACCCTGCACCCACTCACTTTTATCTATTTAGAATTTTCCTGAGTTTTCCCTTTGTGTGATTCACCATTATGATTCTTCCAATTGCACTTGCAGTGTGCTGCAAGTGTTACAATATATGTTTATGAAAATTTTGAATGTGAACTGGTGAACGTGCTAGTGTTTCAATTACAAGGGCAAAGTCGCTATTTTTCCTGATGATTGGAACATTTACATGTGTACTGGTTCACATGTAACATTTTCATAATGTTGTTAGTTGTCCTGGAGAAATGGTGAGCTGTTTTATTTCTATTTTAATTTCTGTGCTTTGTACGCAATGCCAATAAGTGAAATGAAACGTGATTTAAACTAATTTGAGTATGCACTACAGCTTTCAAAATGTGTCTTGGGGTGTTTGAGCAATGGTTTAGACTTTGGATAAGCAGTGCCCCATAAAATGAATTACCAGTCATCAACTTTAATTTACATTTTGATAATTAATATATACAATGCCCGGGTCACTCTATGTCTGTGTGTGCACCTAATGTCAACACCAGGGTTAGTCCAGTGCTGTAACGCATGTGGTTGAAAACAGGTGGTTGGAATGTGGCAGGACCGTGTTCGAGCCCTGGCATCGCTATCACTTTTTTATGATTTTCGTTGCTTGAAAAGTAAACTATGACCGCGAATGATTGCATGAAATGCTAGAGGTACGAAGTTCAAACAATAACTTCACAATTTCTGCCTCACCTGGTATTTCACCGCTCCCAATCGGTTGTAAACTTGCCTAGTAGAGGTAGGGTCAATCTATTGCAGTGTGCCCCTCCTCAATTGAATTCTTGCAGGTCGAAAACCCAAATCTGTGCTATCCAAATTGCACTTGCTTCCCATTCTCACCAGTGGCCCTTTGCTAAACTTTCTCCTTTTTCTCTTCTTCCAGCCTCATCCAAAGTGATATTCGTCCCCCTCCGTATCCCCTCTGGCCCCGCCATGGGCGCCCGTGGGACCCTGTTCCTCTTGGCAGCCCTCCACATGGGCTTGGTTCTGGCAGCTCCGGCCGATCCGGAACGTGATGACCTGGTGGTTCGGACCAGCAAGGGCTTTGTGCGGGGCTTCACCACCAGGGCTGCCACCGGCAAGCTGGTGGATGCCTGGGAGGGCATACCATATGCTGCTCCCCCTGTTGGCAAGCTGCGCTTCCGCCATCCCAAGCCGGTCGATGCCTGGCCCGGCGTCCTGAATGCCACCAAGAAGCCCAACAGCTGCTTCCAGATCTACGACACATTCTTCGGCGACTTCTCTGGCACCAAGATGTGGAACCCGAACACGAAGCTGAGTGAGGATTGCCTCTACCTGAGCGTAATGACACCGCGACCGCGTCCCAAGAACGCCGCTGTCATGGTGTGGATATACGGTGGCGGCTTCTTCTCAGGCACCATCACGCTGGACGTCTATGATCCGCGCATCCTGGTCAGCGAGGAGGAGGTCATCTACGTGAGCATGCAGTACCGTGTGGCCTCCTTGGGCTTCCTCTACTTCAGCAGGCCGGATGTGCCCGGCAATGCTGGCCTCTACGACCAGCTGATGGCCCTCCAGTGGGTCAAGGAAAACATTGCCCAGTTTGGCGGCAACCCCAACAACATTACCTTGTTCGGTGAGAGTGCCGGTGCTGTCAGTGTGTCCATGCACATGCTGTCTCCTCTCAGCCGCCACCTCTTTGCCCAGGGCATCATCCAGAGCGGCACTGCCACCGCTCCGTGGGCCATCCTGAAGCGGGAGGAAATTGTCCACAGAGGACTCCTGCTGGCCCAGGCCGTTGGTTGCCCCCGTGACATCAACGACCTGGATGCCGTGGTAGGCTGCCTACGGGAGCTCGACCCCAAGATCCTGGTGGACAGCGAGGGTGGCAACACAGAGGTGGTAGACTTCCCGTTTGCGCCGGTCATCGACGGGGCCTTCCTGGATGAGCCACCGCATGTGTCGCTGCAGACCAAGAACTTCAAGAAGTGCAACCTCCTCACTGGCTCCAACACCGAGGAGGGCTTCTATTTCATCATCTACTACCTGACCGAGCTGTTCCGCAATGAGGAGAACATCTACATCAGCCGCCAGGACTTCTTGGAGTCGGTGAAGAAGTTCTTCCCCGGTGTCAACGACGTGGCCCAGAAGGCGGTCATCTTCGAGTACACCAACTGGCTGAAGCCAGACGACCCCTTCGAGAACCGCAACGCCCTCGACAAGATGGTCGGCGACCACCACTTCACGTGCAGCGTCAACGAGTTTGCCTACCACTACTCAGCGGCCAACAACAACGTGTTCATGTACTACTTCACCCATCGCTCCTCCGCCAGTGCCTGGCCCAAGTGGATGGGCGTGCTGCACGGCGATGAGGTGAACTATGTGTTTGGTGAGGCCCTCAACCCCGACAAGGGCTATCTGCCCCAGGAGGTCGAGCTCAGCCGCAAGATGATGAAGTATTGGGCAAACTTTGCCAAGACGGGGTAAGTTTGACATTGACTTTCACAATCAACTATAGAATCCATTTATGTACTTGAAGCCCATTTGGGTCCATGCTGCTGGTTTTATGTCACTTAATGGACTAGTATGTGGTAAATTGGAACTGTTGACGTTCAATTCAAGGGGAGTAGTTTGGTTCTCCGGGGCTTTAACAGGGGAGCGAGGGATCAGAAACCTGGGCGATGGCTGTTGAGAGATGGGTAGGTATAGCAGCTAAGATGTTGTCGTGAGTTTCAAGTTTTTTAAGATAAGGTCTTGGATTTCAAGTTTTGAGAAGTTTTGAGAAGTTGGGAAGTTTTGAGAATATCCATATCGTTATTGCCTTCAAGATCCTGAGCAAAGGTAACAGGACTGGAATCTGCTTTTCGTTTTATTTTTTAATGGGTTGTTGGTGGATTGGAAGCTCTTTGTGGGGAAAAAATTGGGCAGCCTTTCCTCTGTGTGGCGGCTCCTTTGGATGAGTTTAAACCGAGGTCCCTTGTGGATTCCCCCTTGCTCTCCACACATCAAATGTCCCTCAGGGGCAGGGTATTCCTCTTGTAGGCAAAATTTCCTGGTTGACTGCCTACACCTAGATGTTGCCTAGACCCTTAGATGTTGGAGTTCTCTTTCAAAGGTCAACTTCAAGCGTCAAGAAATTAAATTTAACAATGAGTTTGGTGTCCATAGTCGGATCTGTCAATGAAATTGGGTTGATGATAGGTTACACCCCCACCACGTGTCATGTCCTTGCTGACAGAGAGAGAAAGAGAGAGAGGTACAATGCACGAATGGCAACTACCCTTATGGCTATGGAGATGAAATGTGTTTGTAGTATGTTTGGATGTATGAAAGTGGTAGTAGTATATGTTCAGGTAATAAGATGAGTTTGATGTTGCAGTTGATAAGTTAGAAGAGAAAGGCTGGGAATTTGACCTGTAATAATAGTTAAGATGAGAGAATAAATGGCTTGTTTAAGAACAAGTAGCAAAGTATGGTTTAGTGTGGATAACGATTGATTGTATACAGAGTTGTAGTTGTAGTTGGGTACTGAGTTGAATTGAATTTGAAGTGGATGCTTCCAGTCATATAGGTTGTCCATCAAGACTGTCATTTAGTTATTTGTACCCGAATTTGAGTGGAAATTGGTAAAAATATTTAAACTACAGCTGTATGAATGAAAATATGTAGGTACCTGACAGTGGCAATTGCCTTTTTTGTGCAATTTCTTTGTTAAAGGTGGTCAGGCAATTTGTGTTAAACTCTGGAAAAGTCAAGGAAAGTTTAAAATTTCAACTTTGGGGGAACCCTGAAGTACATGTATTATTTTTTAGTCCTCGTTTCTGTAAAACAAATTATTCATATAAACAGTTAAGGGAACACTTTAGGCGAAATATGTAAGTATTGTTATTAAAAACCGTACTTGTAATACAGATTGTAAACATAATTTTCAAACTAATTAGGATTTCTGCAAATTTCTTAAGAAAAATCCAGTATCTTATTGGTGATTAGTTTTCAAAAAAAATCCCCTACTTTATTAACATTTCCAAAAGGATTTTAAAATTCACTGAAAATCCATTATTTTTGCTATCGTTTTTTTCCAAACATTCCCGCTTACAGCTTTCAAAACAAATCCGCTAAAATTCGTTATTATCATCATGATTTTTAGCAAAAAATTGCCCTTTACATTTTCGGAAAAGATGTGTGAGAATTACTCGGCGAACATTAAAAAAAAATTAGTCTTAAGAACATCAGTTGCTATATAAATGTAGTTTTCTAAAAATCTTGTAAAGCATTTTTAAAACTTTCCACGATATACGCGTAATTATGTAAAATATTTTTTTGAAACGTAAGAAATACACGATGTAGTAGAAACAAAAAATGGATAAACTTCGGTATATGCCCTGCAACAAGCTGTCGGAATTTATCCTTTTTTCTGTGTTGTATTTTTTGATATTTTTGTAAAAACAATGCAATTTCTGGCTTAGCTGCCCCTAAACGCCAGGCAAGCACTGTCAGCATAGGAGTTGTTAGGTGAAGCCTGCTTTCTCGTACCGTCTATGCTTAAAGCAGGGACTATACTGTAGTAAGTCTAAAAACACGATAGTTTGACTAATTGATATGATTGGCCTAAATTGATCTAGTTGGCGGTTATCTAATCGGACTTTAGGCTGCCACAACAGATAACCCTTTGGGTATTATTTCCTATTGAGGTGAAATGGGAACAGTCAAGTTGTTAAACATATTTTGGTACCCCTAATGAACCAAGGAATGATAGAACTAAAGCCTTAATGCTGAAATGTAATCAACCAGAGCATTAATGGACTTCTAATCGCATTAGACATTCTAATCTATTTACCTAATGCCATTAGGTGGGAGCTTTGCTTTTGGGATTTAGCAATTTCCATAGTGATGAGGATTGAACAGCCTTTTAAAATGCAGAAAAACCCTAGGAAGTGGAACCATTTTAAGTGAAAAATGTACACAATAAATCATTAATGTTAATTTAAATTGACGTTTAAATTACAAAGTTTTTTCAAACAAACAATGCTGTTCCCAAATGTTTACTGGTGTGCTTATGACCTTATTTTTTTAATATTTCATGTAAGAACCATCAATTTTACTGATAAACGAAACTGATAGTTCATGTTTTACTTATTTTGGTAAAATATGTAGTTTCATGAAAATACAGTGTCCAAAGTTTCAGTTTTAAATGTTTCTCATTTTGTTATTTTTTATAATTTAATTTAATTCTAACTAAAATTTTAATTTTGTATCGAATTAAACTGTTCCAATTTTTTGTAATTATCTTACTGATAGTTCATGTTTTACTTATTTTGGTAAAACATGTAAAGTTACTTAAAAATACAATGTCCAAGGATTTAATTTTAAATAATTTTCTAGTTTTATTATTTTTTGGAATTTTATTTTATAATTAAAATTTTAAATTTTATTGAATTAAACATTTTCTAATTGTTTTGTAAATGCCTCACTGATAGATCATGTTTTACTTATTTTGGTAAAACATGTAAAGTTACTTAAAAATACAATGTCCAAGGATTTAGTTTTTGAAAATTTGAGAAAATTTTAATCGAATTTTTCATCGAATTAAACTTTTTCTAATTGTTTTCTAATCATCTTTTTGAAAACGGTATTTTTCGTTTTTCTTGTAATTTCTGGAAAACTACATGCAAATTTGATACAAAAACCCTTTCTTTCCCAAATTATTTGTGGCATTATTTTCTTTAGGAGAAATGGAACACAGGCATTTACAATAAAAGGGGAATCTCCAAGTTCGTTTGGATTTTTAATTAAATATTTCATGCTGTTCTCATTAATTGCAAAAATGCGAAAAAAATATACTTTTCGTATTTTCTGTTGGTTTGTTTGGAACAAATGGGGAACTTCCAATTTCGTTTTGATATTTGAATTTAGAATTTGATTATGTTTTATGGGAAACTATTGTCTCACTGGGATTTAATTTTTTTTTTTGTAGAAAACACTAATTCAGGGTGGCAAACCAGCCTTAAAATTCCTAAAAAGTACAAGAAAATTTTGTTTTTAGGTATTTTAACATGAAGATGAATAAAGCTTCAAATTCTGCATCCAAAAAATTGGATTGTTGGAAAAAATCATAAAATAATCATTAATATTTCTCCTGAAGTCTTTAATTTTTTTCCAAAAAAGTCCTAAAAAGTCCTGGAATTTGTTTGCCATCCTGTTATTACAACACAGAACTTGCTATATTTATTAAATGCAAAAAATGCGAAGGATATTTCATCCAGGTTTAATCAAGAAGGCAATTGACCAAGAAGTGTTGCAGTTGCAATAAAAATACAAAAATATTTAATTGTAGTGTTGAAAACATGCATGTGGCCAGTGTTAAAAAGTGTGAAAATGTGAAACTATACCCTTGTGTGATTCATTGAAATTGAATTTCACTAAAAATTCAGCTTAAAACTGAGGAATTCCCCTCCTTTCAGCACCTTAATTTCATGACAACAGTCTAAAATTTGATTATTTTTATCACTTTTTAAAAAAAATTGCCTGCGGCACTCTTTTGAAGACTATATTTATTAGAATCTTAAAAATAGTGCATTATGTCTTAAAATCATTTCCATGAAAATGCACTTGAAATCCATTTTTTGGTCGAATTAAAAAAAATCGTCTACGGCGTTCTCTTAAAAATTGAAATAAAATTTTACACCATACAATTTTGAAAACAGGCATGTGGCCAGTGTTAAAAAGTGTGAAAAATGTAAAACTTTCTACCCTCGTGTGAAAAATGTGAAAAAAATGTGAAAAATTGGGTAAAAATGGCAATTTATGTGAAAAATTCATTGGAATTGAATTTCACAAAAAATCCAGCAATGTAAAACTTTCTACCCTCGTGTGAAAATGTGAAAAAAATGTGAAAAATTGGGTAAAAATGGTAATTTATGTGAAAAATTCATTGGAATTGAATTTCACAAAAAATCCAGCATAAAACTAAGGAATTCCCCTCCATTCAGGTCCTTAATTTCATGAAAACATTCTAAAATTTGATTATTTTTATCACTTTTTTAAAACAAAAATTGCCTGCGGCACTCTTTTGAAGACTAATATTTATTAGAATCTTAAAATTGGTGCATTATGCCTGAAAAATCATTTCCATGAAAATACAGGCGAAATCCATTTTTGGTTAAATTATAACAAATTCGTCTGCGGCATTCTCTTAAACATTGACATTAACTGTTACACCATACAGTTTTTCCGAAAACAAGCTGAAATCCACTATTTGTGGTCTAGTTTTGTAAAAAAAATACTTGTGGTGTTATCAATATTGTATCGCGTCCTGTAGTTTGAGATGCACTGTTATAGCTCTTGAAATAGCTGTTTTTTTTCAAAAATATTGGTTAAAAAATGTGAAAAAATCAGATAATTGCATGTGAAAATATGTGAAAAAAACCCAGATAATTGGAAGTGTACAGACGTGAAAAATATCAGATTCTTGCATGTAAAAAATTTGAAAAATTGTATACCACGTATCTATTGGAAATAGATATTTAATTAAACTAATGTTTTTGGTCCCTAGGAAAAGTTTTTTTTTCTGCTTTGTATCTTCGAGATGGAAATCGATTTTTGCTGGTTTGCTTTCGCACGAGCGCCCCCGGTGGCTTTGCCAACAACACATGGTCATTTTTCCAAAGTTTCTCAGGCATTTTCGTCTAAAATATGAATAAGTTATCGATTTTGAGGCTGGTTTAATAGGTCTTGTCAATCCCTTTCTCTTCCTTATCCCCAAGGTTGTTCATCAATTTTGAAAGCGTTTCTTGCGCACGATGAAAAATGAAAATATTTCTACGTTATCTCTGAGAATAGCTTACTGTATTTTCCACTGGAATATTTCCCAAAAAAAAAATAAATAAAAAAATTGCGATTTTTGCAGGCTGCTTGCCTATAGGAAGCAACTAATATGCTCAAAATTGTCTTAGAATTTGAAAAATCTTCACTTCACACTGTTGTAATAACCGTTTTAAATTGTGAAAATGGGAAATTGAAATTGGGAAAATTTGGGAAAATTTTAAAATTCATCGGTTTTTTCCAGAATCTGAGCAGAATTTCCTCCTGAATATTTACTTAAAATGTTTTAATATTTACTTAAAATATTTTAATATTTACATAAAATGCTAGTAGCAAATTATCCAAATTTTTACTTTATTCTACGGTATACTATCTTCATGTATGAGAATACTACATTTTCCAATGCTATTCGAAAATTCCGAATATTGCGTGATTTTCGGAGGTTGCTTGTCCACTCGAAAAGCAGTTAATATGCTCAAAATTGTCTTAAAATTTGGAGAATCTTCACCCTGTTGTAATAACCGTTTGAAATTGTTTATATTTATTTGCATATTTTGGCAAGGCATTTCATGCAACAGAAATTGGGAAAATTTGTGAAAATTTTTAAAATTCATCGGTTTTTTCCACAATCTGAGCAGAATTTCCTCCTGAATATTTTAGTATTTATTTAAAATTTTTTAATATTTACTTAAAATGTGAGTATCAAATTTTCCAAGTTATTAGCCTCTACTTTGCTACCTTCACTTTTTATGTCAATATTCCACGAAAAAGCAATTTGAATGTTAAAAATCATGATTTGTTTGTAATTGACCGATATGAAATTTGCCAGGATAATGTTTGAAATTTTGGAAATATAAGTTTCTCACCCTTTAATGGCCTAAATTTTCAAATATGTGATATACATGTATTCAGTTACGAATCTTATTTAAAGTTGAGAAAATTTGCAATTCAGAAATATTCTAATGAGGTTCACGATTTCCAGTTTCTAACACTGTGCAATTGTTGTTCTCCAAATAAAAAACCTTGAGATTTCCTCAGAAATCTGAAATTTAAGAGTATATTTGAATATTTTGGTTAAACTTAAACATCCTTATATCGTCTAAACATCTACTGACTATTTTTTCAATACCTCTATCATGTATTTGTAGAAATATTCCTTGAAATTCCACATCTATTTCAGTAAATATGTAGTGACGTCACTTGCACAAAAATATTTCAAGGGTGAAATATTGAAATATGTGATCAGCATGTCGTCATCAGTTCCCACAGCGAATATTGACTGTTATTGCAGTAGTTTTCACCAGCACCCCAGGTGGCAATTTCCTGCTGTAATTGAATTATTGTTTTGATCCCCTATAGGTCCTAAGGGGACCAGTTGTTATAACAATCGATATTTACCACACACAAACTAATATATTTTTTTTTAAAATCGATCTTACAAACCCTGGATTTCAGTTCAGATATTCTGTTAGAAACAGGGTATTTTTGTTTGAAATTCAACTTTCGAAAATGCATATAAAAATTGCAAATAATTTCTAATGCATTGTGAAATGCATTACGAATTACGGTATACTGCTAATGCATTGGTCGTTTTTATTGCATCACGAAATACATTTGTTAATGTAAAAAATGCATTTCAATAGTGCATTTTTTGTATTTTCACAATGTATTTGAAAGTACGCACTTAAAGAATGTGTGTGCTACATTGAATTGAATGAAATTGATGTATTTTTGAATTTTGAACTTTATTGAATTGCTAGTTCTAATTTGTTTATTGAATATTTTAGGTGGTTTTAAATTCAGAATTGGGATTTCTTTAAACCTCGAAATTACGAAATATAGTGAGACTGACTTTTTGCAGGGCATGGAATATAAATTGTAAAAATGCATTCTTCAATGCGAACAGAATACATTACACTGTGCATTACACAATACAATGCATTGCAATATGCATTCCATAATGCATAATAACACATTTTAAAATGCATTAGGAAATGCATTTCCAAATATATTTGTCAATATGGTGTGAAACTATATTTGCCTCACTACACACACATTTTAAAATGTATTTTCCAATGCTTGAAATTATGAAATATAGCAAGATATACCAATGCATAGAATATAAATTGTAAAATGCATTCATTAATGCAAACAGAATACTTTACACTATGCATTACACAACATATTCTTCAGCGCACACGAACTATATTACAGTGTGCATTACACAATGCAATGCATTGCAATATGCATTCCATAATGCATAGTAACACATTTTAAAATGCTTTTGGAAATGCATTTCCAAAGATATTAGTCAATATGGTGTGAAACTATATTTGTCTCTCTACACACATTTTAAAATGTATTTTCCAATGCTTGAAATCATGAAATATAGCAAGATATACCAATGCATAGAATATAAATTGTTAAATGCATTCCTCAATGCAAACAGAATACATTACACTATGCATTACACAACATATTCTTCAGTGCACACGAACTATATTACAGTGTGCATTACACAATACATTGAAATATGTATTCCATAATGCACCACAGACTGCTTAATAACACATTTTAAAACCCATTCGGAAATGCATTTTCAAATATATTTGTCATAAATTGTAAAATGCATTCTACAATGCAAACAGAATACATTACACTATGCATCACACAACACATTCATCAATGCACACGAACTAAGCTTCCAATGTGCATTACACAACACATTCTCCAACAAGCATAATACATTGCAATACACATTCCATAATGTATTACAAACGTATTTTCAAATATATTTTAGAATACAGTTTGAAACTAAATTTGGCTCAATCTACAGACATTTTAAAATGTATTTTCCAATGCATGTCTTAGAATACATTCCGAAAAGCTTACCATTACATGTTGGTAAACACTTACTTCAATTGTCAATTTTTTTCCCAGAAATCCAAGCATGTCACCTGATGGGACGTGGACACGAACCTACTGGCCAGTCCACACTCCCTATGGTAGGGAATACTTGGTATTGTCAACCAGTAACGGTACCATTGGAAGGGGACCTCGTTTAAAATACTGCGCCTTTTGGAAGAAGTATTTGCCAGAGCTTGCGATGACCACAGGTAAGCCATTTTGAATTTCAAATTCTTTTCCAAAACGTATCCACATATTTATTTTATTTTTACTTAAGTGACCTTATCAGTTGGAAAACGTTATATTTCCATTCTGATAATGTCATTATGTTATTTGTTAACAAATACTGCGATATTTGGAAAAAGCAACTAGGTTGAACGTCACTGTTTTATCATATTTTTGAAATATACATATATATATAAAGCCTTTTTTTGAAAATATCAGATTTTAGGGTATTTTGAAAGTTTTAAGCCGGGCTGATGATTGTTCAAGGTATTTCTCAGGTTGGTAAGCAAGTCCTAAAAGTACTAAAAGTCCCAAAAATTTCTAAAAAAAAATAGCCATAAATGTCCTGAAAATGTCATAAATATTCAAAAGCGTCCTAAAACACCCAAGTATATTGTGTTGTCCAACTATTTTTGCTAAGTTAGATGCTGAAACCAGTGATGCTTTGAGGACATTTCAAATGTGTGTTATTTCATGAAGAAATTAATTATGGACATAGTTGCATTCTGATATGCTAGAATTTTAGACGTGCCAAACTATCTCAGTTGCTTGCTATTAACTTGTGATTACAAAATTTGTTGATTTTTTAAGAAATTATTTTCGATTTTTTTTGTTTTTGGCGATATAAATCGTTTTTCGGGTAAAATGAAATTTCGGATATTTCGTTAAGAAATTATCACATTGAAAAACGGTGTATCCCGATACATATGTACGTTATTATCAACTTGTTTTTATGCTCAAAATTATACTAACAAAAATATGCCCATAAACTTGTTAATTCAGGATTTGAGAAGATTAAAAACAAATTAGTTTAAAATATTTAACTTTAAAACCTCTCCAAGTAGCTGTGCTGGTTTAATCCATTCAGACATTTAGGGTAGGTAGTATGAAGGCAACATACTTGTGCATAGGGATTTCCCCTAAATAGTTTTCTCATACATGCAAAGTGTTACAAATACTATGATATAGGGTCTCCATCTTAAGAAATTATCCACTAACTGTTACTCAAAAACTTGAGTGATGACTTGCATTCAACCTTAGTCAGTTGCTAAAGAAATTGCCAAAGCTGTTCAGGGAGCATAAGTTAGCCTACTCTTCCAACTAAGTTTTTATTAAAGTTACAAATGTTTTCAAATGTTAATCACATTCAATTTTTTTTACCATTTTACTAGAAATAAATTTCTTTGCAAAGTAAAAATAAAGTATAGTAATGAAATGTCGATTTGTCATGGTAGTGGAAAAATTTAAAAATGACCTGGAAAAACCTGGAAAGTCAAGGAATTTCTTTCCCAAAAAATGTGGGAACCCTGGTTTGGGTGGCATGTAACTTCATGCTTTGTTGGAAAATATCAAAAAATGGCAAAGTCAGGGTTTCTTTTCTCAAATTCCATCCTTGCAAAGAATAATTTTCCCAAACTGGAGTAAAATCAGCACAGAATGTATTTATTTGGCACCGGAAGCCGCCATTTTTGACCCAGGCGAGGATCTGCACTGCGGCTAGCGCGTTGCACGCGTGCCAGTTTTATTTCATGAATTTTTCAAGCAATTAAGACGCCCTGGCATCGATTTTCGAGCTGACGCCATACCCTGGCAGAGCTGGATGGTGGCCTGGCAAGGTCAAGGTGTCAAGGTCATCTAGGTCACGTGAGCAGCTGGCTCAGTGGGGCGCGTTAGCATGCCAATATGTGTCGTGGCACAGTGGCTTGGTGATCAAAGACAGTTGTGGACATCATTCCAAAATGTAGGGTGAGGAGAAAGTCATCATGGTTGAAAATCTATTACTGGCAACTAAATTTATTGTAATTCCTATTTCAATTCAATTCAGTACCCTACTGTCATTAATTTAATGCCATGTGGTAGGGGGGTGTTGGCCATCAAAGTTGCTGAAGAAGGGATTGGTCTAAAATGGTTAATTGGTGACTAACACATTTTGTCAATTTGTTGAGATTTTCTGGTTGGGAAGAATCCGAGATTACTAAATTTACAGATATTGCAAGTAATATATTGCTCATCCTGTAGATGGATACACATTTCCAAATATTTCAGTTCATTGTACTGTACTTGTCCTCAATGGGTATGGATGCAATTTTGCAATTCTGAGAAATTCTTTTGAAGTTGTTGAGAAATGGAGAAAATGGGGAGATTTCAGAAATCACAGGATGTGGGTAGCTTGAAAGGTGAAATGTGAGTAGCTTGAATGGGTAAAATGTGGTGAGTTGCTGAAATGTGCAGGGTGTGGGGAGCCTGCAGAAATGGACAAGATATGTTGAGCTTGCAGAAATTTGTAGGTGGGGAGCTTGTGTAAATACACAGGATGTGGGTTGTTTGCAGAAATTCAGAGTATGTGGTTAGCTTGCATAAGTACACAGGATGTGGGTAGCTTGCAAAAGTACACAGTATGTGGGTAGCTTGCAGAAATACACAGGATGTGGGTTGTTTGCAAAAATACAGGATGTGGACAGCTTGCCAAAATGAACAGGATGTGGGTAGCTTGAATAGCAGGTTGTGGTGAGGTTGTAGTGGGGAATTCACAGGATGTGGGTAGGTTGTATACATGGATCGGATGTGGGGAGCCTGCAGAAAACAATAGGGAGTGAGGGCATGCATACATACACAGGATGTGGGTATTTTGGAGAAATACACCGGATGTGGGTAACTTGAGTTGCAGGATGAGGTGAGGTTATAGAAATGGGTAGGAAGTGAGTAGGCTGCAGCAATGACAGGATGTGGGAAACTTGCAGACATGGGCAGGATGTGGGAATGTTGCAGAAATGGACAGAATGTGGGTAGGTTGCAGAAATGGACAGGAAGTGGGTAGCTTTCAGAAATAAGCAGGATGTGGTGAGGTGGCAGCAATGGCAGGATTTGGCGGGCTTGAAGAAATGGGCTGGATGTGGGGTGCTTGTAAAAATAGCCAGGATGTGGTGATATTGAACAAATGGCCTGGATGTGGATAGCTTTCAGAAATAAACAAGATGTGGGGATGTTGTAGAAATGGCAGGATGTGGGGATGTTGTAGAAATGGCAGGATGTGGGGATGTTGTAGAAATGGCAGGATGTGGGTAGGTTGCAGAAATGGACAGGATATGGGTAGCTTTGAGAAATAAACAGGATGTGGGGTGCTTGTAGAAATGGACAGGATGTGGGGAGGTTGCAGAATTGGACAGGATGTGGGTAGCTTTCAGAAAATAAACAGGATGTGGGGAGCTTCAACAAATGGACTAGATGAAATGACAGTACATATTTGTAGTCTTCATACATTGCAGTTTTGAGCAGGAATTAAGAAACTACATGTACTTTCAAACCTTAAGGCAATCTGAAAAACTTGTAGAATTATAGAAACTAAGAATGTATGTATGTTGGAGCTTTGGAAACATGGTCCTCCTATTAGCATACATGTACCTGGCTCGTTTCCTTTGTTCTTCTTGTTTTACATCTAGCATGTTTTTTCCTTTCAGACAAACTGATCGCAGCCAACAGCAACTCCAGCAAGTCCAACTCGAGTTGCACCAGTGGTGCCACGTCAGTTGCGCTCACAGTTCCCGCAGCCTCTTGTGTGGCGCTGCTGGTCACCCTCCTGGGCCTGATATGGCCAATTGCATTCCCCACTGACTCCTCCAACCTTTTATGAAGCCAAACTACCCGCACGCAACACCCAATTTTCAGTTGGAGGCTTTCCTGAAGGAGGACAGGTATCAATATTATTTGGAAGCCGCTGCAGCAGGGCCACCTTGTATCCCGGATGGCTGGCTGGCAGGAAGGGAGCCGGAGCGAGGTTGTTGACAAACACTCCTCAAAGCCGCCCACTACATGCCAAACCTGGATGCATTCTCTGCCCGGCTTGCAACCCGCTTTTAGAGCTGGTGCCAGCATGAACGGGGTCCTCCAGAGGTCCTCCAGATACCTCTGTGTGCTATGGGAAGGCAACCTTGTTATCAATCCACAGTACAAGCAACACAGACATTGCTCATATCGATCTTCTGTGGCTGAGCAAACGTCTGACCACGTCTGATCTTTTGTTTGGACATTGGACCAGAAGCTGCTGTTGATTGACCGGTCAAGCCTCTGAATAGATGCTTGGGAGATGGAGGATGCACCCTGCTCATCTGCGAAGCTACATTCCTGACACTGGCATGGAGGCTGCACTTCAAGATAACCAATCCCTGTGTCTGGGGAGCTGGAGTACCGGCGGCTCACAAAGGACAGCGGTGGAGACCACGGTGCCGTAAGTGTGGACTGCCGTGCCATCTTGGCACTTCTGGAGCAAGGATGTGGACAGATGCAACACCTCCTTTGCTCTGGCACATGAGGGTGGCTGCTTGACCATGCCCCAACAAGCCATCCTGCAGATGGTGGTGCCGGTGAGCCGCAAAGCCCTCCATAGCTAGCCGTGCTCATCAACAGCCAGGAATCAGTCGTGGCAATCAATCACGTACCTACCCTCTGCCTTGGCACTCGACATGCTTCAAGATTTTCATTTCCTGCTTCTTAGGCCTGCTACAGTTTGGCATTCTTCTGGCCCTGAGGTAAATGGCTTGGCCAGAGGATTCAGCAATGGATGGAGGAGCACTCGTAGCATCGGGACGCCATTTTGCATCTAAGCCGGTTCAGCAACGGCAGGTTGCAAGTGAAGCACATGTTTCAGGAGTCACTGCAATGCACTGTGAATAAACTGTTTGGGCATTGCTTTCATGTCTGCATCAGCATTGTCCCCCGTAGATCCAATACCTTGCCGATGCCCCAGAAGGCATTCAGAATTGATGTTGGGCAGTTGCGACAGGGAATCTCACCGGGTGAGGACATCAATGGGCGTGGAATGCTTCAGGACTACACAATGGTCATCTAACCATTGGAACTTCTGAAGCATGGTAGCATTTTGGAATTATGGCCCCAACTAGCTCAGAGCAAGTGCGACTTGCGGTATGTGTGAGCAGGACTTTGTAATATGCAGTGTTGCACCAAACCTAAACCTAAACTTAAACCTAAACCTAACCTTACCTTGCCGATACCCCAGAAGGCATTCTAAATCTCACCAGGTGAGGACATCAATGGGCATGGTATGCTTCAGAAATACGCAATGGTGATCTGAACCGTTGGAACTGCTGAAGCATGGCAGCAAGTGTGACATACAGTGTGTCTCAGCAGGACTTTGTAATATGCAGTGTTGCACCTAACCTAACCTAACATAACCTAAACCTAAACCTAAACCTAAACCTAAACCTAACCTAACCTAACCTTGCCGATGCCTCAGAAAGCATTCAGAATTGATGTTGGGCAGTTGTGCATGGGAATCTCACCGGGTGAGGACATCAACGGGCATGGTATGCTTCAGGACTACGCAATGGTCATCTGACCATTGGAACTTCTGAGGGCATGGTAGCATTTTGGAATGTTGGTCCTGACTCGCTCAGGGCAAGTGTGACGTGCGATGTGAATCAGCGGGACTTCGTAATATCCAGTGTTGCTCCGAGTCGACTACGTGATGCCGATAGCGCAAGACGCTGCCGGCCAAGGATTCAAAATGGCGTCGTCGCCGTCCAGTGGCTCGCAGACCGGAAGTGGGTGCCAAAGCCTTCTCACATCGACGAGAAACATATCTGCGGCGCAACCGAGGAACCTCGCAACGTCCGGGAACCCTACCGAGGAGTGATTGTTTATTTTTGTGCAAAAATCTATATATATATATTGAAGACTGGGATGCGCAATCCCAAAAGGACCCAAGGACCCTCACTGAGGTGAGCGAGGCAGGCTTCAGGTAAGACCCCAGCCAGAGTTCTTGAGTTTTCTTGGATATTTTGACTGGTTTTTGCTGTGAGGGAGGAGTGCCATATTGTTAAAGCGACGCCATCTTGTGGTTGGTCTGCCCTGCTGCCATAACGTTCATCGGCCGCCATCTTGGGAGTCGCAGTGCCAATGGCGACTGACTTTATGAAGGGCCCCATAACCCCCTTCTGATGCAAGACACTTTGCAAAGCATGTCACCCTCATTCAGTCATTTTGTTTTTGGACTTTTATGATTTGGTTGTTACACGTTGTCAACATGTTTGGTTTTTGAGAATATATTTTCTTTTTTTTTGGGTATTTTTTTTCGTGTTGGATGTTTTGACAACGTTTCATGGCATGACCATTGTCAGGCCAATGATGGTACACTGTGAATGTCGAGCATTTTCAGCCATTTTGGCAGGTACAAATCGCACTGTTTCAGGGAAAGTAATATGTCTGGAAATGTGTTTGCCACAACAATTTTGTTTGGTAAATATTTGCAATGGCATTCCCACCAATATTAATACATATGTTCCCTGATACTTCTTATGAAATATCTACTGAAATCAACAAATCTGTTGGTATGGTTTTTCAAAAAACAAGTCATCCAAATACACCAAAAATCCATTCTGGTAATGAAAAATATCCACCATCGTGAATACGCTTACATGTATTTGTTGAACTTTCTTATGAAAAGTCCACTAAAATGCAATTTGGTTTTCCAAAAAAAATCAAAATGCACCTAAAACCAATTCTGAAAATTGTTAACAAATATTACATATATCGTGTCTAAATGCTAAACAGGTGGCTAGAATTTACACATTATACTTATCAAATATTTGCATGTATCTAATTTTTCCAACAAAAATTGCCCACTGCATTTCCGTCAATATTAACTAATTTTAATATATGAAGGGATGAAAAAGTTCACAAATGCTATATTTGGGTTCGAGTAATTTCAACAAAAGTTCTGTGTTCCCATCATAGGTAATATTTCAGAAAAACAATATTTTAAGGAAAATACATTTGTTCTTGGTAGTTTTTCGCAAATTTAGCCTAGGCATTCCCTTAATTATTAATATTATCATTTTGTAGAAAATTTTGTGCAAAATCCATCATTTCGTGATATTTTTTTTTAATTTTTGCCTATGGCATTTGTAATTGGCCTTTATTTGTCAGCTGACCTGGGTCTGCTACAAGCTCTTCCTGACCATGTGCTTTCGATATATTACATCTTCAATTCAGTTCAATTATTGAAAGTTACATAAAATACAACATTCAAAAATTTCGCCTATGACAGTCTCTTAATTATTAATATTATTTCTTTTTTTACAAAATTGTGGACTAATTACATCATTTCGTGATCAGATCTATAATTTCTAAATTTCCGCCATATGGTATATTTGCTCGGACCAAATTTTTAAAAATTGTTTCTTAAATTTGTCTGGGAATTTTCCAAAAAAAGTCTTAAAAACCTCGAAACGTCAGGGAAATTCAATTGAAGATTTGGCTAGTCATCCTGACAGAAAAAAATATAGTTAATTGTAGTTTTGCAGATAAAGTTAATTATACTTACATATGACGTTTTTGATAAGTCATGGAAATTAATAAGATTTAGTCAGGAAAGTCAGGGAAATTAATCAGATTTGGTCAGGAAAGTCAGGGAAATTAATCAGATTTGGTCAGGAAAGTCAGGGAAATTAATCAGATTTGGTCAGGAAAGTCA
>JAQGAF010002550.1:0-21860 GCA_034687865.1 Kryphioiulus occultus
TCTGCCCCCTGGCGTTGGTGATGGGCCCAATAGGTGCGAAAATAGGCCAACGTTAAAAATTCCATAAACAAACAAATCAATCTGCAACAAATCAAAATAATATTGTTTGCTCTTAGAAGCAGGGAGCTGGTTGCGAATTCATAGGGAATCCCATTACTTCCTGTAATATGATAAGCTTGTCTGACGTTGGGTTTTTGGCATTTCCGGTTCTCAAAACTGGGCTAACTGACTCGAAACGAGCTGACTATGCCTTGAAAATACTTGAGAAATAGCCTTGTCACGCATAGCTGATACTAGAATTTAATGTTTTTGGTCCACGACAAGGACAACTAGTGGAACTTTTTCTGTAAATGTGCTGTAATTATTGCAGAACTGCAGAACTAATACAAATAGCGTATACAGGGTATGATGAAGAAATGCATGCAAAAGTATCCTTCATCAGGGTTCCCAGACTGGAAAATCGGGAATTGCCAGGGATATGATAAGCAATAAATGTAGCATTCCTTACATTGGCATGTCATATTTTTGCATTTTCAGCAGACGGGGTGATCAGGGAAATTTAGATCAAAACCTAGAAAAGTCAGGGAAGTTGAAAATTTTGACCTTTAGGGGAACCCTATTGATTTGCATATTTGTGTATTTAACGCAAGTTTGATGCAAGTTCAACCTTCTCACGATAAATATTGAAACTGCCTCCTAAACAGCGATGAGTTTAGAGAGATGACGGCATTGGGTGGATCACCTCCATTAAGCATGACCAATAAAACTTGGCACTTTCATCTTGCCAATTGCAGCACAGCACGACATTTAACCCCAAAATCCATCCAAGCAAACGGACCTGCATGGCCAGTTCGTAGCCCTGATAAGGAAAACCATAAAACTCTGGGTTTATTGGAGTTCACATCTTGCATTCTGGGAAAACTGCTCGCTCAGGTATGGGATTTATTGATAATCCAAGGGATCGATTATTACGCATGGCACTTGTATCGCCAACATTTAAAATTCGTGCAAAATCCCACAGTTGATTGTCAGTTAAGTTTTTTCTAGGAACTGGGAAAGAATTGAATCGAAAGGATTAGCTGTAACCCAGATTTTCAGACGCCTTCTGTAAGTGTTCACATCTTCATCTATTTCTTCAGCTGTTTTTCTCCAATCAATAACACGTCCCCACAACTTGTTCTGACACCAGCATTTCAGCCATTGTTGGATAATCAATGTGTCTCTGGCGAAGTCACTTTACTGACATAAAAATTTGAATTTTTTGAACAGCCAGCCAGCTGGTAGAGCCTTAGGAGATAATTCGGTAATCCTCTTAAAGCTTTGTTGTGCCTTTTTGATGCAATATGATTAATTATCAAATTATAATTCATGTTGCTGCTATGGCAGCGCTACTGGATCCTGTTCAGAACACTAGGTCCTGCCATTTGCCAATATTAACACTCGTGTAGGACAAACTCTTTTTTCTTAATAATATGTCCCGCAAAATTGATGACGATACCAATTTCAATACACAGCGTTTCAACAGCAGGCCATTTGAAAACTAATTATTCAAGGATTTTCGAATTAATTTTCCAGTTATTTAGGCTTGTGAGCAAGCTCAATTTGACGATGCACAGTACCCAAATAACCGAATGGGTTTATACAAATTATTGCATTGAAATCAAACGTACATGAGCTCTACAAACCAATAGATTTTAAGTAATTGGAAATTTCGCTCGCATGCTGCGGTGCCTTTTGACCTTTCAAAGGTGGGCAGATAAATCGCACATGCCCAATTCTCAGAATTTTGCGCATGGAAATTCGCAATTCGACTGTTGGGAATGGCCACAGGGGCGGACTAAAAGCGTTTATCAATACATCAGCTAATTCGCTATTCTGAAACTTGAGTACACATCTTTTTGAGAATCTCCTAATGGAGCTGGGCCACATTTTTTTATCAGACAATTTGGCCAAAGATTAGCAGTGCGATGGAAGGATGGATTTGGAGAATGCTAATTTCGCAGGCATATTCATAGCAACCAACAATGGAGACAAAGGGCTCGGTCCTTGTAATCTGCTCTTTCTACGTTCAATTGATGTTTTCTAGTGTTTTGATATGGAGATTAGCAGCCAACAATACTGCCTTTGTGCAGACTAATGAAAGCCTAATTTCGATAGAGCACATCACCCACTCAGTGCCAAAAGCAACCAGAATGCACTGCGAGCAATGTGAAACTCGACATGTATCGCAGTTTTCTTTTGCTTAAAGTTGGAGACTTCAGAAAAATCACTGTCAAGTGGTCTTACAATGACAGCATTTGGAACAAACATGTGAGATAAATTGGAATTTTCTGAATCAATTTTTACCAGTGAATGAGCCGTGGCTCAAAGATGGCATAAGTGTGGCTTAACGTTTGCTTAAATGTGGCTTACTTTGGCATAGTGTGGCTTAACTTTGGCATAGTGTGGCTTAACTTTGGCTCAAGTGTGCCTTAACAGTGCCTATATACAAGGTGTTTCAGAAGTCATGACCACAAATTAAATATGTGGTAGTACTCGTCGAAATAAACACAAATGTGCTTAATAACCTAGGTCCGAAAACGGACAATTTCAAGATACGGGGGCCCCTTCCCCTAAATTACACACGTATTAACACATGAATTGGTTATCTGTAAAGGGCCAGGCGTTTATCCTAATGAAAAAGGTGACAGTACTCGCATAACCAAACAAAAATGTTACCTAATAACCTAGGTAGAAAATGTTCCATTTCCGAGATACAGGGTTTGGCTGCTTGGGGATCAAGTACTTGTATCTCGGAAATAGGTCGTTTTCAGACTTAGGTTATTAGAGGCATTGTTGTTTGTTTTCAAGAGTACTTTAACTCATCCATTTGGATATAATTCTAACCATTGGCTGTTTGCCAATTAGTGCATGTGTCACTACGTGTTTGATTTAGGGGAAAGGCACCTGTATCTCGGAAATGGGTCATTTGACCTATGTTATTATCGACATTTATATTTGCTTCCATGAGTACTTCCATGAGTGACCATAACTTCTGAATCACCCTGTATATGATCTGAGGGCAGGTAGGACCGGATTGGTCCATTCTTGGTCCATTCGGAGGATGCAGTTTCCTTAAACGAGTTTCTCAACATCAATAACTGTGGAAATTAATTGAAAATGTAGGCTAATTAGAGTTTGATTTTCACATTTGGCTCTGTGCTGTTTGCACAATCAGCATCCATGTCATGTTTGATGGTCGTTCGTTCTTGGGATGAGATGGTTAAAAATTAATTATGGAACATGAAATCGAATTGGCCTTCATATTCTGGCTTTCGTGTGACTGACAGGTTGGTATATAAGCCCTGCATGGCTCCTGATCGAAAAATATGTCACGACCATTCCATTTTTTACATTATCCCACTCGTAATCTCTAATGTGTGTGTAGAACGCAATAAAACTGCATGCAAATCCCTTTTTTCATCTATCTCATGCTGTTTCAACCGCATTGGCCTAATACATACAGAGGCTGGAAGCCTTATACATGTGTATGCCTTACAAGGCAGCCAAGTTGGCTCCACAAATGCCGCATACAGTATCGCAGTGCGTGCTGAATGTACCAAATAGGAGGACTTGTATCCACCTTCTCATACTCCCACGAGAACGTAAATACAAATGCCGAGAATGAATCTTCAAAGAAAATTTAAGGGATGTGCGTTTATTGAGTTACTTTATACGGCTTGTAGCATTGATTTTTTTGTATTTCTGTACCTTCCTATCTCCATCCCCCTTGTACATACTGTACATGTACAGTACTTTATAGACTAGGCTGATAAAGGTCTTCATCGCAAGGACCAGGTTCAGGAATTGATAACATTGAATCATTTTTTATTTTATTTTATTTAACGTTACTCAAACAGAATTCTGATTATTATTGTTGCATTTGGCGATTTAAATTATTGTACATGGTGACCACTAACTGGAAAACGGTGAAATCAGGGAATTTGAAATGATCTCAAGGCTGTGATGAGCGATGGGTATTTCATTAGAAAAATTTGCAGATGTACTTATGCAGATGTAATTATGGTTTAAGGATGTTATCTATCAATTTCATACGAGTTCATCAATACAAAGATCAGGGAAATTGAGGATAAAATGATCTGGCAATCAGAGAAATGAAATGCCATGGTAAAAGTTGTGAAACTGTGTTCACCCTGGTATAACATGACGTGATTTGAGTAGGTAATTAACACTGCTCCATGTAAATGCATATAGTCTATAAATATTTTTAAAATTAATCATAGAATGATAGATACATGTAATGAACAACATATCAATATGTTTTAGTATTACTAACTAAACATCCGTTAAATCATATCATCATTAAATCAAGCTGGCGTTAATTGTTGACATTAACTAGACATACTGTATATCTGTAAATGAGAACTTGACCTGCTTGACAAAACAATTGTTTTCATTAGAAAAATCTTCGGATTGATTTAATGATGATTTAAGAAGGTTTGATCGGTAATGATTAAACTTGCTGAAATGTAGGACATTATTTATAATTCCATTGTAGACGAGCTCATCTATAGAAAGATTAGGGAAACTGAAGGTAAAATGGCCTAATAATCAGGGAAATGTCAGGTAATTGCCACTGCACCATACAACTGAATTTAATCTTTTAAAATATCGATATTAACTAGACGTTTACCTCTAGTGAGAACTTAGTCTGATCGGTAAATATTGTTAAAGTTAATTAGTTGTACCCTTGAGTCCAACCCCATGGGACACGCTGTGCAATAGCTGACGAGAACAACGACACATAATTTGCCATGAAAATTCCTGTTGTTATGATGTTCGGGAACGAGCAGTGTGCATGGATTGTGGATTAATTATACCCCCAAGGACCGTCTAATTGGATGATTTAGAAACGGGGTGAGGTAATTGAATCTTTAATTGAACTAATCAATCTGGGATGAAACAGCAGGCACTTTTAATTGCTGCTAGATTGGAGCGATGAGTTAATTAATTTAAAAATTCGTTATACCTTTGCCATTTGCTGAAATAGTCCTTGCAAAAAATCAAGATATACATGTACGGTTTCATTGCACTGAGATCTTGAAGGTCCTCTTTAATAGGTCTTTCAAATTGTATCCAAGATATTGCATACAACTTGGTTGGTCAATTCTAATGCCGCGTTATATACTGTTTCTGCAATTTTACAGTATATCAGTTTCAATACGTATTGATCGTGTTTCAAGTTTGTCCTCCCTTTTACTGTGTCAAGTGGATATTTCACATTTTATTAAACTGAGACCAATGGATATCATGGATACCGGAATCGCAATTTCACTACGTATTGATTCCTGGCTCATCTCTCACCAATTTCGGACGTTTTGACGTATTGCGTCGTATGTTGCAGTAACTGGCAAGTAATCGTCATTCCGCCCTGATTATCTTGCATTTTTTCACGAGTTCAACGATACCCTACCTCAGGAATTCATGCTAACAAAAATTGGAATTCCATTCATAGCAAAGCACTGGGCAGAATGCAGTGGGCCGCGATAAAAAAATTCCTCATAAATTGAAAAATTGTCCTTAATGACTGCTTGGCAATTTCGCATTTTGTTCATTAAGCTGTGCAATACGCCATGTCCTGAGGATGGTTCGAAGAATTATTTCTTATTTGCTTTATTAATAGTTAATTAAATAAAAGATGTGCTGACCCCTAAAGGGAGGCAATCACTGTATACTATCTTGTGCTAGGGTGAAGCCACCATCTGGGGCAGCTTATCCTATAACTTTTACATGTATAGCTTATAACCTTTTGGTGACATTTTTGCATGGAAAAAATTGGCCATTAAATTATATTCAACATCTGATGTAACCGTTTGATCGACATCCATGTCCAAATAATGATGTCGCTACATTTCTGTTCGTTTTGAATATTGTGCTTTGGAATATTTCTTATCCTAACTTGAACTTTCAAGATTTTCTCGTCTGTAAATGTATTCATCTCACTAACAGACATCGTTTCTTCGCATGTTCACTCAACGTCACTTGTGGATTTTACAATGGCTTGTACTGCACGAAACTCCACTTATCCTTCATTTGCAAGGATCCATTAAGTGTGCTTAAGCGAGAACATCTAAGATGTTCAAAGTGCGTATAGTCAAGAAAAACTGAATAAGCTGTCATTGACAGATTACGTGCAAGACGCATCCGATTTTCAAACATTCATTTGATTTAATCTAACAATTAAACGAAAATAGGGAGGACAAAGCGTAAAAATATTCCTGATCAATAATTGTTGACCCTCTGGCACACACCTAAATCAAATAGCACGATATTGTATTCCTAGCAATGACGTCATTGTATATGTTGTTCGATGCAGCAAATAGTGCTTAGACTCAATTGGAAGTCATTAAGCACACAAAACGCCAATTTTCATAACGCTTTAAGAAATGCAAAGCGTCTAAGATCACCCAACGACGTATTTCTTTTTAATACACTGCACCATTGATTTGAATTAATTCGCCCACTTAGATACTTAGATGCCTTTCAACGCTTTTTCTCTCTTTTGTGCTTTTCTAAAAGCACGAAATTTATTTCCCCATTAACAAAACGTATATCGCCTTATACGCAAATATTATCTATGGGAAAACAAACATTTCGTCTTCAAACAATTTTTATTAAAAGCTGCACAAGCTAGGACGGAAATCTTGCCATCAGAGAAAATAAATCTGCTTTTGAAATTTATTTTTAAATATTTACACTATATTTCCGAAAGGGAACCTATTAATCCAGATTTTCAAATTTAGTTCCGGAAATGAAAAATAATTGAAAAAAAACTACCACATAAAGACCACAAAATGTTTCCACATCAGGAAACATAACAAGAACTTTTCTCGTTTCTCTAAACTTTGAACTGACTATTGAAAATAGGATGACGCATTGCTCTGAAGTTCCCCAGACTGGATAACCTGGATATGTCAGGGAAATTGAAAATGCCTGGAAAGCCAGGGAAGTTCTACAACCAGTTATTATACCAGTACATACTGTATAGCAATTGTCAGTGGTTACACAGAAATGCAGAGATGGCAAGCAATTATGTGAAAGAAATGAATAATAAAATTGTCAATTTTTTAAAAACAACAGTTGCTGTGCCCTAATGAAAATTTTGTATTTTATCTCCTGTTTATAAACAGTATGATCAACAATAAATATAGCATTCCTAACATTGGTTTTTGTCGTATTCTTGCATGTTCAGTGGTCAGGGAGGTCAGAGAAATAGTCAGGGACATTGAAAATTCACCTTTGAGAGAACCCTGTTTCTTGTTAGTGACGTCCATGTTTAAACAGGATTCCCACTTTCTGGAAAGCCAGGGAATGTCAGGGAATTCGAGAAAATTCATGAAAATGTCAGCGAGCGTAAGGGAAATTGAGGAAGTTTGCGTCAGCCAATTGATTAGTCATTATTTTTCATAAAAAATTTAATAAAATTCATAATTTTTCATAAAATTTTAAAATAAAATTCATCATTTTTCATACAAATTAATAAAATTCATCATAATTCTTACTTTTGTAAAAAAAAATCCATTTATATTATTTTTTTAAACGAATCTCATGTGAATGTCAGGGAAATCGACTTGATAATTTGAGTGGGAACCCTGTGTTAATTATTCAGTGTCTTTACTGCGATGACCAGCAAATCCCCGTCATCAGTCTCCTTCCAGCAGTAGTTTGGGCCATGCGGGGTGAATGGGTCCCCATCGCAAGCCTCACATTATTTCTTAATTTCCTATATGCGGGTCAGCAACCCCATTGGTCAATTGCACGTTTGGGTAACGATCTGAGGCTGAACTGATCTCTATTTATTGGATTTGCAACCAAATTCCCGACTCTGTTTCACGCAAGATCAGGCATCTCCTAACGCCCAATTTCACTTCAGAGTCCAGAGGCCATCAGCGTCAACTTCCAGTAAGCTTAAGTGGAACTTACCAGGCCTCTCCAGCGGCTTGTACACCATGACCAGCTGGGTGATGCAGAAGGGGGACCAGCACACGAAGAAGCAGATGATGACGATGAAGGTCAACTTGACCGTCTTCAGCTTGGAGTGGCTGATCTGCTTGCGTCCATTGCGGCGGAGGTGGATGGCCCTTGTCTTGAGCACTGGCTTGCTGACCGCTTCCAGAGGGGCGTTGGGGTCCTTGATGACCGTCGTTGTTGGACGCTCCAAGAGCTCTGGTTTGTCCGGATTGTAGGTCCAGATCTTGTAGCAGATGACCCCGTAGCAAAAGGACAGAATGATCAATGGCAGGACGAAGGCAGAGAGCACGAACCACGTGACGTAGGCCTTGGCTCCCCAGGGCACCTGGAACTTGGCCCAGCAGTCCCGCACCCCAGGGGCAGTCTCAATGTCCGTCATGCGGAAGATGACCGGCTGGGGTAACGCGAAAACGAGGGACAACAACCATGCCAGCAGCACCATCATCTTGGCCAGCTTCAGTGAGTTCCAATGCAGGTTGGATGTCCAGCATACAGCCCTGTAGCGGTCAATGGCCATCATGACCAGCGTGTAGGTGGACAGGTATAAGACCATAATCTGCATGTACTTGACCCCGCGGCACAGCACGTCACCGCCCCGGAAGCGGAAGGTGATCTCCCACACCAGCTGCGGTAGGATGCTGAACAGCGCCACCATCAGATCGGCGATGCTAAGGTGCATCATGAAGAAGTACATCCGGGAGGGAGGCCGGAAACGCATCTGGCGCCACAGCGCCACCAGCACGAAGAAGTTGCCAACGATGGCCAGGAACAGGATGATGGCCAGGGTGGCGATTTCCACGCTGGCCAAGCCCTCGTCACGGACAACGTCCAGGACCACGGAGGCTGGGGTGGCGTTGAAGAAGCTCTCGTTGACCTCCATCAGCGCTGGAGATGTCGATGTCCTAAGTCGAGGTTAGGTAACTGCAGTCATCCTTTGTCATTGAGGTGGTGGAACATCGGGGACGTCGGGTCGGGATGGGCAACCTGATGAGAAAGGAAAGATGGCATCGAAATCAGGACAAGCACTTAGGAAAGAGTTTTCATCTGCAAATGGGAATATCATGTTTATGGTGTGCTACGCATTTAGATACATGCCGGAAGGGGTATATTTTTCTACTTGAAAAGTCAGCCAAGTCAGTACTCTCAAAAGGGCTTAATCTGGGATGAATCTGAGGGTACATATCAATCCTCAGGTGAACGACCAACCTTATTGGCTTGGAACTTTTAATTAGAATTGTTGGATTAATAGGGACTTAGCGTTTTATTCGCCGAAAACGCACCACGAAAAGGAAATTCCGAAAACTTACCATTATTCGTTTTGTATGCTGCGTTTTTTCCGCACGAAAGAGAAATGAATCGGTGTTACCATCTCTTCAGTAGATATGTCCCTACATAGGATTTCACTAATGCATAGGGATAAAGTGAAGTTAATCCCTAGCTGATCTGGCATCACAGAGTTTTCGTTTGAGAATTCGTAGCCTACGTATACAACAGATTTATTCGTACTAAGACCGAAAGGAGTTCCCCCCGAAAAGACAGAAAAAATGACGGCTATGACGTATAGTAATCAAGGTTTCGGCGAATAAAACGCTAAGGTCCCTATTATTATATGAATTCGGTGGTAAAATTTTGTAGAATTGCTATTACCGCTGTTGAACTTCAACATTTTTTTGCATCCTTTCAGAAATCCAGAAATGTGGGTGAATTCATGCGGCTCCTCGAAACCAGCATCAGGGAGACGACTGGAACACCCAGTCCAGAATGCGATCAAGATTCCCTTTTGGCAGGGAAAACATCAGTTGCGGTCACCGTCCACCGTGTCGCCGATGCAGTCACTCAGACCTCACCCCGGACATCCCGTGCCTGGTCTTGGCTGTCCGACTGCAACTGCCTCAACGACAACTGCGACCATCAGCGACAAAGCCTAATCTGGGGAACATCCTCCGGAAGTGACTTACTGCTGGACGAGAGCATCAACGAGAAGCTGTCCACGTTGGGCAGCACCACCAGTTCCTCCATCGACGAGTTTGGCCGCATCGTCTCCAGGAGCCAACATCTTGACTCAGAGTTGCCGGCCAGCGTGTCCCGAGGCAGCAGCTGCAACCTCTTGGAGTCCTTGGACAACTCCACTGCCGGACCATCCAGCGAGGACAACGACAGTTTTTCTTCGGCATCATCTACCACCTTGGGGTCCAACGAGAACGACAGTCCGCCAAGTCAGGGATTTTCCCTCGGAGCGCCGCCTAGTGGGTCTGAAGCAATCTGGGTGCTGAGAAGCTCATTCGAGAACTCCAGACTGCCTTCGGTGTCCGAACACGAAAGCGACAACATTGTGGTGCACGACTTCGAAAGGCGTTACCGGGACACCAATGCTGGTACGGCGTCCATGGACAAACTGGGTAGGTCAGCCTCCACACCACCACACACTCTGCCATCCTCTTGCAAGAAAGCTGGGATGATAGATACTCGGGTCTTGATGTCAAGGACCAAGATATCAGAATCTCAGCCTGGAGGACTCTGCCAACAGGGCAGTGACTCCAAGTTTGGCACGGTGCCGCTGTCAAAGCCCAAGAACTTGGTGCTCAATGTTAGCGCTAGCGGGGTGTCGCACTCATCACCGGGGTTCGCAATGCCAACGGCTGACCAGAATGGTAGCGGGACTTTGAGCGAAAAGGACAACGACTCTGCAAGAGAAGTTCCCATCAGCCCGTGGGCGCAACCGCTTCTGTTGGACTACAACAAGTCCTCCTCGGCGCCCATTCTGGGGGAAAGAGACCACCGGGGCATCGGGAAAGTCTTCATACAAAATGGAGCTGAAAGTGCCGAAGATTCTTCAGTCGACAGCGAAGCCGCTGTCAAGGTGAGTCCATCAATAACCCACTGTCACAGTTTCTGTAACAGGTTTCAGGTGATGTGTGCTGCATCAGGGTGTCTACCGGTCATGGAAGTCATGGAAAAATCATGAAACGGGATTCAGGTCATGGAAGTCATGGAAAAGTCATGAAATTTACATCGTCATGAATTTTTACTTTGGTTGATTCACAAGATAAACATTTTGGTCATGGAAAAGTGATGAAATTTACATCAGGGTCATGGAATTTTTGTCTTTGATTGATTCACAAGATAAACATTTGGGTTAAAATCCATCAATTCATATACAACTTTACAAAAATTCGCCTACGGCGTTTTTTGGCCAATGACCAATGATCATGTCATTACTGTGGAGGTGGTGTTTCTGAAAATCACTATTTAGTGATGTCATAGGACTTGGAGGACCCCATATTGTAATACGCAGTGAGATTTTTTTCAAGTCATGGGAAAGTCATGAAATGAAATTCAGGTCATGGAAGTCATGGAAAAGTCATGAAATGAAATTCGGGTCATGGAAGTCATGGAAAAGTCACGAAATGAAATTCAGGTCATGGAAAAGTCAGACAATGAAATTCAGGTCATGGAAATCATGGAAAAGTCATGAAATTTACATCAGGGTCATTAAATTTTTGTCTTTGATTGATTCACAAGATAAAGATGTGGGTTCAAATTCACCGTTTCTTATACAACTTTACAAAAATTTCGCCTACGGCATTGTTTTGGCCAATGAACATGATATCACTGTAGTAGATGTTGTTTCTGAAAATCACTATTTAGTGATGATGTAGAACTTAAAGGACCCCATATTGTAATGCGCTTTCAATTTTTTTTTTGAAGTCATGGAATTTGTAATAATAAGCCCATAATAATAAGCCCATCAAACACCCTGTGCATTGTTCTGGAGGACGTTGGTTGTCAAGAATTCATTGACTGTAATCTAATTGTAAAACACATTCTATGAAGAAAGCTGTTAGTTGATAGAACATTAGACCTGGGTCCAATGTCAGACAACTTTGAGGAGTAAGGAGTCAAGTGTGAGTAGTGAAGAGGTGATTATAATGTCAGTCCCGATTCTCCAAATATGTGGGTAATTGAGGATTTTTTGCCCACAATCCTCAATTCTTCACAGCTATCCCTCAGACTCATCAATTGCTCAAACTCTTCAACTTTTATGAAATAGGACGAAAGAAATGAACTTGAATCTTAAATACCTTTGGAAGTAGAACATAAAGTGGAAGTGGAATTTTAAACAAGATTGATCTTTTTTTTTTTTTTGATACTGGATTTTTGATACATTAAATTTTTAAATCTGTCATTTCTGGTCAGGTTTTTGAAGCAAAAAATTGTCTACAGTGTTCTCCTGTCTATTAATATTTCTAAGAATGTGTTAAAAATTGGATCAGTTGTGGTGTAGTTTTTGTAAAATTTTGCCTATGGCGTTCTTAGTTCTAAAATATACGTGGCTCACTCAAATGCAAATTTTTTTCTCGGAAATATTTGGTGAAAATTGTGACAAAAAATCAGATCATCTTTAAAAATGTGAAAAAATGGGATATTTGCATATGAAAAAATTTGAGAAAATATTAAGATACGTGTACTTGGAAGTGAAAACGAGTGAAAAATTGTATATCGAGTGACCATCCCTAAACACAAAATGTCATTTTATGTCCTGAAAAAAGTCAATATACATGTATATATCAGGGTTAATACCGTCAGTGAATGTGGTCAGGGCAATGTCAGGGAAATGTGGACATTTTGACCATTAAGTCAGGGAAAGTCAGGCGGAAGGCAGGGAAATTCATAATGCCTGGAAATTTGTTGTGGCAAAACTATTTTAATTGGTATGAGTACTTTATGAAAAGCATTTGAATCCACTTTATCTTGTGATCCACTTTATCTAAAAAATTTCGCCCATGGCGTTTTCATTACCATTTCTTATCATTAATTTTTGTTAAAAAAATTTTGACTACGACGTTTCCGTCATTATGAACAATTTTTTAACAATTTTTATAAATGCAGTATGTGAGATCTAGTGGTTTCAACCTCTAGTGGTTGCATCGTCATTAATATTAATAAACTAAAAATTCAATATTTCTGTAATTTTTCAAACGTTTCGCCTACGGCAGTTTCTTTATTATTAATATTATTATTTTTTCTTGGAAAATTGTGGGCTAATTCCATCATTTCGTGATCAGATCTACATTTGCTTAGATCAAAACTGTAAAAACTGTTTCTTGAAATTGTCTGAAAATTTTCATAGTGTTTGCAAAACCCGTAAAAGTCGGGGAAATTCAATTGAAGATTTGGCTAGTTATCCTGACAGAAAAATGCAAAAAATATAGTTAATTGTAGTGTCGCAGATAATGTTGCTTTTAATTTCATGTGACCTTTTTTATAAGTCAGAGAAATTAATCAGATTTGGTCAGGGAAAGTCAGGGAAATTGAGTTGCCAATTTTGGTATGAACCATGCAGCAGATCTTAGAAGAGATCTCTGCAATTCAGACTCACCCACTTGCCACTAGATGACGCTGTCCTCCAGCGGAAATCACCCATGGCACGTTCCGGTGACCTAAATGCTGTTTTTATGGGAGAAAGCAGCTGCGTGCGATGAAAGTGTTTGGTGTGAAATAAACCGAAGAGTTGGGAGCAACAAGGAGTGGGTTAGGGATTAAATTGAAATAAATCCGAATTAAATTGACGTTTACAAGTGGCGAAGGTTAGCGGTTAATGCGCCCTCTTGTTAATCCCCAATTTCTCGATAATCTCTTTTGAATTTTTCTCCTGGCTCATCCCGGGTGGTCCCTTCCTAATTTCCAATTTGAAAACCGAGCGAATAAAGCACCATTAACTGTGTGACAAGTGAGAGTCAATGGGTCACTGCACCCTCCTCCCCCTGGTGGCGCTTTAATCGTCTCGCTATTGTAGCTTCATTTGGGAAGACAGGTCACGTCTTGGACATGGTGTTCAAGGCAAAATTGTAAGGAAATTGACCACCGGCTTCCTCCTTTATGTTTGTACCCTATCCACCATAGGTTTGGTGCAGATGTTATGAAAATCTAAAAATTGAGAAAAATTGTATTAATCGAACACTATAGCTAAAACGTGGTTTGTTCCATATGTTTTTTAAAAGGCTAGCAGGTTTTGACAACAAATTATACGAATCTCTCCTAGACAATTTGCCCTCTAGTGAAATTGCTTTAAAAAAACATGTTCTCCGTAGTTTTAATGCAGATGTTATGAAAAGCTTGGAAAAAAAACGGGGGAAATTGCATTAATCGAGCATTATACAGTGTACGTGAGTTTAATTTGTTCTGTATACTTGTGAAAGTTTTTTTGTTACCATAGATTTGGTGCAGTTGTTATGAAAAAGCTGACAAATTTCGCATTATCGGTCTTGCTAGCAGATTTTTACAACAGCTAATACCAGTCCATGCTCGACAATTGACTCTTAATGAAATTGCTGAAAAAACATTCAATTGTCGTAATCGAACATTATTGCAAAGTCGGGAATTTAATTTGTTCCATATATATTTAAAGTTTATTTAGGAATTTCGGCTTGCTAGAAAATTTTAAAAAAATCATACACGAATCCCTGCTCGACAATTGACCCTTAGTGAAATTGTTGAAACAAATATGTTCACCATAGTTCTGGTGCAGATGTTATGAAAATCTGGAAAAAATGGGCAAAATTATATTAGTCGAACATAGTTGCTAAAACGTGAATTTAATTTGTTACATACAATTTTTAGTTTATTTCACAACTTCGGTTTTGCTAACAGATTTAAAATACTTTTTAAAAATATATATTCTGTAATATCAGTTTTTCTGGATATTTATTAGTTTTACATCGATTAGAAACCAATTTTATGGCAGCTAGACTAGTGCTTCGATTACAATTATATACATGGAGGTAAAATTAAATGCATTTAATTAACATTTAAACAGTTTTAAAGCATCCGCAATTAAAGTGAAATTCTGCAATTAAAAAATTTGACATGTTTTAAAAATGCACCTTGCAGTTGTTTAAGGCAGTGTTTCGATTAGAATTATATTTTCAGTTTTGATATAATTAAAATTGGATGCCTCTTTTTTAATGTATCAAATAAATAGATTAATTGGTTAAATAAAATGTACGCTTTGAAAGTTTTGAAAGCACCTCTATAACTGCAGTTATTGTGACATAATTAAATTAAAAATCAATCTCGGTATTAAAAAAGCAAATTTAGACTTTTTAAGCTGTCAATTTTTTAAACTTAGAGGCTTTTTACACACATTTAATTAAAAATGAGGGGATAAGCTTTTCTCTTGGAAAATAAAATTATGCTTAAAATCAATGGGAAAAATCGTGAGGTTTCCAGATTTTTGCGCATTTTTCGGACATTTTTCGGTTACCGTTGTGCGTCTGTAAACTTTCCATGTTTATCAAAAACCGGACTGAATTTGACTTTTCTGAGTTGTTTACTTATTTTCCTTTCACTTTTACATCGATTTTAATGAAGTATTTTCTCGAATTAACATATGGGAGTTAAGGTGAAAAACGTATTCATGACTTTTGCAAATGTTTTCCTTTCTCATTTACGCTCATTTGCTATGCTGTCTGGAGACTATTAACGAGACTTAGGCCTATTTTGAAATGTTCAAAATCCAATGAATGTGACCTCACATTCTCACAAGAAAGCGATTGAAATATTATGCAAGAGCTGATTTCGCGAATTTACACGTAAGCATAAGAGCTTAAAGGAGATAAGAATTGCTTGTAATGAGCTTAAAGATATTTTCGTTTTAATTAAATATAACATTGTTGAGTTGAGACAGGCGGCGACTTTCCCAATTTTAATCAATAAGAGCTTTTCTGGAAACATGGCTGGTATGCTGTGAAAATATTTACTTAATATGCTTTCAGACAGGAAGGAAAATAGTGCATTACACGTAAATTTAAATTTAAAACTAAGCAAACAAATTTCGTTCATAGCGAAAGATCTTTAAAAAAAGTTTTAAGTGCAGGAATAGGTCAGAACATAGCATTTTTCCGTTTATTTACTAATTCAGATATGGAATCGATTCAAAATGCGATGTTTACCCACATTTTTGTGTAAACAGAAATAAGTTATGGACTCCAAAGTTATGGACTAATTAGAAAAAAAAGACTCAATGTATACAGGGGAGAGAAATGTCTATAACTATATGTATTTGAAAACATCTCAAAAGGGTTTAAGATATCAATGGCCTACATGAATATACATGAACATGCAAGTGTTGGTACAGGGTTCATACCGTCAGGGAAAGTCAGGAAAATTCAATTTTTTTACTTTATGGAATGCCCCTCAAGAAAGTCTTTTCAAAAGGACCAATAAGTGTTACAGTTGCACCAAAAAATAAAAAATATAGTTAATTGTAATGTTGCAAATGAAATTAATTTTACTTACATGTGACTTTATTTGATAAGTCAGGGAAATTAATCAGATTTGATCAGGGAAAGTCGGGGAAATTAATCAGATTTTGTCAGGGAAAGTCGGGGAAATTAATCCGATTTGGTCAGGGAAAGTCAGGGAAGCAATTCAGATTTGGTCAGGGAAAGTCAGGAAAACTTGGTATGAATCATGTGGTACCCTTCAGGGTGCTGGGGGCTTCACTGCCATAAGTGAAATTCACTGAAACGTTGAAATCTTAATTGTGACCTAAATTCCAGCATTTGCCATCTAGTTCTGATATTTTCGCCGTTTTACTGGGTCACTGGGTGACTGGTAGTTTGGAAAACTTTGAAATCCTGAAAACGTTTGGGAAATTAATATACGGTTTGGAAATTTTTTGTGGCAACCCAGCTTTGATTGTTAAGAAGTCACAGAAAAGCAAAAGAAAAGTTGCATTTGTTCTGTTATTTCTCAAACTTTTGCCTGTGGCCTATGGCATTTCTATCATCATATTTATTATGAAAAATCCACTGAATTGATGAATACCAGATTGGTTATCTGGCAAAGTGCAGCTTATGGCTTGCTTGAGGTGTTCTATAATAATAAATATATAGAAGGCTATAACTTACAAAATTATACTTAGCCATTTTTTTATGGATATAATGTTTCAAAAAAAATTGTCTGAAGCATTTCCGTCGTTATTTAAAAAATGTGATAGACCTATTTCAAAAGCATGAAAAGCCCACAAATATGGGGTTTATGTATTTGGGTTCTAGTTGTTTCAACAAAAAATCATCTGTGTTTTTGGCGTTATTAATTTTTCACAAACACATTTTAATGAAAAGGCCATAAAATTCCAGTATAGCTGCAAGTTAAAAAAATTAACCTGTGGCATTCCATTAATTACTATTTCGTTTACATAATCGTTAGCTAAAATCCGTCATTTTTAAATCTAGCTTTTCTTAAAATTTCGCCTATGGCATTTGATATGGGGCATCCATTTCCCATTGACCTGGGTCTATTACCAAATCTTCCTGACCCTGTTAAAGATTTTAACGCGATATGTAGAGTACTTTCGTTAACATTAAACTCTTGATAGGAACATAAATACAACTGGGACATTTTGCAAAGTGTCTGGAAAACCTGGAAAGGTCAGGGAAATTTATTATTGAAGATTCGCCCAGTCATTCTGATTTTCGTTAATCTTTGCTATGAATTAAATACTGGCATATCGGGTTCTATGTTATAATTACATATTGACTTGGTAACATTTCACTTACATTAAAATATTTTTAATTTTTCCAGAACTTTTCGGCACCGAGGTCCCAATCCGCCAAGGAACTTTCAGGTAGGACTCAATTCCTTCTTTTAAACTAAAGGTTATATTTTAAAAATAGCGCACCCTAGCGTCGAAAGTGAGCAATACACATCGGAATTGGTTAATTGAGGTATAGTGTAGTTTGGTTTAGTGATATCGTTGCGCCATCTATGGCAGGGTCCGTCATAAAATATCAGTTCAGAATCATTTGGTTGTCACTGGTGCACACAATGACTCCCTGCACATATTTCGTTTGCAATAAATAATAATTGCGATTTGATGATGCTAAACTGAAACCGACCAATGGTTATTGAGGCACACAACTGGCCACCAATAGCCTCAATAGCCACTCACAACGTATTATGATCACTTAATGTTACATTGATTGGGTTGGGCATATCCTCATTTTAAAAGATGCATTGACTTGCATTGCTGAAAGATGCTCCACTTTGGCCACTTTCTGCTGACCACTGTCCATCTCCGCCTTATATAATACCAATCACCATTTTTGTCTTGAGATTGATTCTTAGTTTGATTGCATGTGCTTACGGTCAGTTTCGCTGGATTGCTTGTCCATCGTTTCGTCCAATTTCAATTAACGTCATGCTGTGAATTCTTATTTCGGTAATCGGACCCACCTGGTCAGCGTTGAATTTCTTCGAAGTCCAGACGTACGTGACATGTACATGTACCTGCAGGTGGGATTGACCACTGCCCGTGGGTGGACACGCGACACTCCACGTTTTAATTGGCCTTTCGATATCCAGTCTTAATTCATGCGGAATTAAATCGGATATTTGCGACAAACTGAAGTGTACGCTAATTGCAATTATCGATTATTCTCCGCCAAAGGGATGTTGGTAATGGAGAGCGGGGGCCGTCCATAAAATCGGTTGCACATACATGTCTCTGTTGCAGGCATGTGGCCAGTGGGAAAAAGTTTAAAAATTTATACCCTTGTGTGAAAAATGAATTTCACAAGAAATTAAGTTTAAAACTGAGGAATACCCCACCATTCAGGTCCTTAATTTCATAGAAAACGTACTAAAATGTTAACATTTTTATCGTTGTTTTTTTTAAAATTGTCTGCAGCGCTCTTTTGAAGATTAATGTTTATAAGAATATTCCAAATAAAGCATGGTCTTAAGGGGACCCTACACGGTTAGTAATACTGTCAGTCACTTTACAATCAGTAGAAATGAGTCTGCGTCAATATTTTCGCGACCCTACATGATCAGTATTTTACTGTCAGTAAAAAGCTCAGTATCATCGTGGACTTCGTTGAGTGAGGTTCTAAAGTACCACGGATCAAAATGAAAGGCAAAAACATATTTGGAGAATTACGAGGCTAATTTAGCGATAATTTTAAACAGCGAAATCCAACGTATGTGGCACGTCCGTCTTCCTTGGCTGCTGGCACAATACTGACAGAGTTACTGACGAACGCCCTTACACGGCCAATATTACTGTCAATATCGCGATACTGACAGTATTTATCCGAAAATCCGGATTATCGTCATTATCAAACATCAATACATCAGTATTGCCCTTACACGATCCGTATTACTGTCCGTATTTGTTGAAACTGACAGTAATAATGCCCGTAGGGTCCCCTTTAAAAATCATTTCCATGAAAATACACTTGAAATTCATTTTTGGTCGACTATAATATTGGTATTAAATTCGACAACATACAATTTAATTTAGAAAAAGCAAGCTGAATCCACTATTTGTGGTCTAGTTTTGTAAAAAAAATTACCTATGGCGCTCTCAATATTGTAGGTGGGTCGCGTCCTGTAGTTTGAGATGGACTGTTATAGCTCTTGAAATAGCTATTTTTTATCAAAAATGTGGGTAAAAATGTGAAAAATCAGATATTTTCACGTGGAAAAATGTGAAATAACTAGATAATTGCATGTGAAAAAATGTGAAAAATTGTAAGCCAACTGGCCACATGTCTGTCATGTATTATGGAACACGATAGTTTACTTGGCGAAAATCCATCAATAATTAATAGAAATATATCCCATTTACAATTAAGTGACACGTCACCCACCAGGGCGGCCATTTTGTCTGTAGGGGACCCTACAAGGGGACCCTACAAGGGGACCCTACACGAGCATTATTACTGTCAATTTCAACAAATACTGACCGAAATACCGATCGTGCAATGGGTGCAGTACTGATGGATTGAGTTAAATTATTTAATCAAAAATATGCTCAGAATTTTCTTTTTGCGCAGTTTGCGTCCTCGCAACGGCTGTTTTAATTAGTTTTCGTTCCCCGGTTAATGAGCTAATTGAGCGACAATTAAGCTCGTATTTCAATGCGTGTTTCGTTTTGCACATGCCTGAGATGCGTCCCAAATTAATTAATGGAGGATTAGCGCGTTCGCAGAATCTTCCTACGTTTGATCTCATTTTGACATTTTAACGCGTTCTCACGTTTTCGCAGCGGTTCCCTAAGAGACTTTGTTCACATAAGATAATCCACTGCTGACACGCCATTTTTAATTTCGCCATGCTTAAATTTATAGGAAAATGGGAATGGGTCAACCATAAACTTACGTCACTATTCCCGTTTTTTGAACACACTGGTTTGGGTTCTTAGGGCAGGGTTCATACCGTCAGGGAAAGTCAGGGAAATGAAATGTGGTCAGGGAAAGTCAGGGAAATGTTTACATTCTGACAAGTCTGGAAAAGTCAGTTGGGAGTTAGGAAAATTCATATTGTCTGGAAATTTGTTGTGGCACAGCTATTTTGATTGGTAAAAGTATCTTATGAAAAGCATTAGAAAAGCTGTAATTGTGATCTACTTTTTCCAAAAAATTTCGCTGACGGTGTTTTCATTATCGTTTCTTATCATATCAATGCATTATTTTAGTTAAAAATAATTCGCCTACATCGTTTCCGTCATTATGTCGAATTTTTTAATATTTTAAAGAAGTCCTCAAAAATGCATTGTTTGAGATCTCGTGATTTCAACCACTTGTGTTCTCATCGCTATTAATATTAATGCACTAAAATCCAATATTTCTTGTAATTTTTCAAACATTTCGCCTACGGCAGTCTCTTAATTTTTAATATTATTATGTCTTCTTACAAAATTGTGGGCTAATTCCATCAT
Organism: Kryphioiulus occultus; assembly: GCA_034687865.1. Lineage (NCBI taxonomy): Eukaryota > Metazoa > Arthropoda > Diplopoda > Julida > Julidae > Kryphioiulus > Kryphioiulus occultus. The sequence goes on from JAQGAF010002550.1 coordinate 20,759, forward strand.
TTCGTGATCTGATCTATAATGTCGATTATTTCGCCATATGGTATACTTGCTTGGATCAAATCTGTAAAAATTGTTTTCTTATATTGTCAGGAAAATTTTCCAAAAAAAGTGTCTGGGAAACCTGGAAAGTCCGGGGAATTCAAATTGAAGATTTGGCCAGTCATCCTGACAGAAAAATACAAAAAATATAGCAAATTGTAATGTTGCAGATAGTTAATTTTAATTACAAGTGACTTTTATTTGATAAGTCAGGGAAATTAACGGGATTTGGTCAGGCAAAGACAGGGAAATTGAGTTGCGAATTTTTAGTATGAACCATGTAGGGCCCGCGGATGGGAATAGCTCATTGAGAGTTTGGGATGCGGACAACCATTGTTGTCTTATAATGTCGTAACCCTGTACATGTAGACTCGAAAGCAGGCTTCTCCTAACGGCTCATAGGCTGGCAGTGATTGCCTGCGGTTAGGGCAGCTAAAGAAATAAATTACTGTTTAGGTTAGGATAGGTCAGGCTTGGGCAGGTAAGACGCACACAAAAACACGAAAGAATGCGAAAAAAAAATACAAAATAAATAAATAAAAAGATTAAATTCTGACATCTAGGATTATACGTGTATTGCACATTTGGGGCAGGGCTATTTCGTAGGTTAAAAAAGAACATACACAATGAGAAAATAAGCTTCTCCTAATGGCTCGTATGCGAACTGTGATTGCCTACGGTTAGACGCAACTAAATGTATTACATTTTCTTGTCTACTAGACAAGTAGAGTTGAAATATGCACACTTTGTGCACCTTTGGAGGAAGGAGTATTCGGTAGAATATTCCAACATGTTTTTTTTATTAGATTAAAACCTATATCATCCAAATGCTGGTTACCATGCAGTATGTTTATTATCATGGTGTCTATCGGTCATGGAAGGCATGGAAAATTTATGAAATTTACATCATGGTCATGGAAATGTCATGGAATTTGCAATACCAAATCCAGTAGACATCCTGCATAAGGAGGTGATCCCGTGCAATTTAAAAAAAAGGTTAGGGCCTTGAATTAGCTTGTTAAAATGTTCATAATGCAGTACCGGTATTGCCAAGGAGTATTGC
>JAQGAF010002551.1:0-21858 GCA_034687865.1 Kryphioiulus occultus
GGCCCAACACCAACGCCAGGGGGCAGACCGTTCACCCGGAAATTTAGCCTCAGGGAGGACTATGCCCCCCTTAGGGATCTTTAACGTGCGGAGAGCAAGGGGGATCCGCACGGGACCTCGGTTTGAACTCTCATCCGAAAGAGCCGCCACACATTGAAAATCGCCTGCCCAAAATTTTACCGCCGACCTTGGCTGGGATGCGAACCTGCAACCCTTGGGTCGAGAGGCCAGTGCACTACCACTCAGTTGCATTTTCAGTTGTATCAGTTACTTCTAAAGAATAGATTAATTTTCAAAACCGTATTTTTTGCACCATTTTACTGTTGGAATTCTCGAATATTTGCACGAATTTTGCAGTTGCGTGGAATGCATCAACTAAGATGCCAAAACCTTGAAATTCATTACTTACCCAGTAAAAACCTAGGCATAGTGCAAAAAGGGGGCATCTGGTAATTACATTCAGGTACTCAAAAGTCGTCATTGATAATAATATTGATATGGTGGAATTTTGAAAATTCAAACTTGAGTATTTTTGACAAAATCTTGCAAGTTTATCAAGAAAAAGAGGAAGGCATGCCATTGGTCCCATGGCATAAGCTCAACATGATTTAAATGCAGTAGGAATGGATATTCTGCATTAATGATTGATGAAAGTTGTCGTATTTTGCTGTTCAATTTTAATTTCAGTCTACTTGCCGGGTCATTGGTGAATGGGATAGTGTGAACAGGAACAGGTTGCCATGTCATGCCGGGCATCCAAATATCGTCGTCTTTCGGTGGGTAAAGTCCAGCAAGACAACATTGGGCGGTCATCAAGTTGCGGTCAACATCAGTGCTCCTCACGTAAATTTCATCTCCAACATACTTCTCACTCAGTAACTTGGAGTAACGCTCACGAAGGAACTTGCCGATTAGATAGCCATCTTCTTTTCCTGTCTAGGATAGAATCCTGGTCAGCCGGACGAGTTTAGCCGAAGTTTAAAAAAAATCTGATGCCTACATTGGTGAGAGTGCCAGCGCCATTTGGCCAGAAGTTCTTGTTGGGGTCTGAAGGTGAAAACATAATTGGTGCACGTTCACCATGACGAAAGACCTGTGGATATGCAAGAATTGCCAAGAGCCCATAATGTGAGTTTTTTTACTTATTTCCCAAAGTTTTGTGAATTTTTTTTAGAAAAATACTTACTGCAATAACATGACAAACCGTGTCTTTCAATGTGTCTAAGCAATGTGGTATAGTAGTCATTGTTAAATGCAAAAGCTGAAAATAATATAAAGCAGGGTTCAGGTAACCGACAACCAATTAGCGTAATTTTTGGGAATTTACCCTTTTCAGGAATTGGGAAATGACAAAACTAAAATTTAATTTTTTTTTTTTTTTAAATTTGGAAAAATTAAAGGAGAAAACTAGTTTCCTTTTTAAGAAGCTATAGAAATCACAAGTTACCAACTCTGGGCTGGTGGAAACCACAACTGAATCCACTGACCTGCTACTATGTTTTATATATTTGGGGATGGAAGCAGGTTTTGAAAGTGACCTATTACTCACTTCAAGAATGCGTCATTTGAAGGCCATGGGTGACCTGCAAAATGACCTTTGAACAGCCATTAAGACAAGCCTTGAGGCTCATGTTGTTGATTTTTTTGTTTCCTCCACTCCAAAAATAAATAATGATAAAAAAGTGCAAAAATGCGTTTTTTATTTTCACATAAAATGGTGTCGTCCTTTTTTATAAATACTCCAATAAAAGTAAGCAGAAAAGAATAAAAATACCCATGCTGATATTTTTTTCAAGCTTTTTCCAAGAATAAACAAAAGCAAAAAATTTCAAAATTCGTGGTTTTTAAAAAAAATGTCAAGTTAACTTACCTGCTACTTGTCCATAAAAGTACATCGTGCCTGAAGACGTTATAACTTCTCCAAAGTAAATTACTAAAAATAATTTTGGTGAACCACTAACCTCCAAGTGATCATTAGTGTAACCAGGGAGACTCATTTTTCCAAACGCTTTTTCAAACAAATTTTATGATGACGCCAGTTTATCTGCTGGTTTCTCCTAGATGCAGAATCCAGTTACGCAATTACTGATACCGTGATATATACGCAGCATATCATGCCATAAAGTAATTTTGGTTTGGACAAGTTTTCATTCGGGGAAGTCCCACTCCAATATCACTATCATCTGCGTTGCTCGAAAAAAATTATCTGTGAAAGTCTGGCAGACCAAAGTCAGCTCGGTCCATTTTTATGCTCAAAATGTAAAGTTAAATTAATTAGTTTTACTCGGTTTGTGTAATTGGTCACTTATTGTTAAAAATGCTCGAGTAGAGCTATATTAATGCTCAATATTACGAATTAAGCTTTCTGTGTACCAGTTCTGAGCAATTGAGCAAATAAAATGTACAGATAGAGTGAAATATTATTTAAATTTGCCGCTCATTTTTAATTGCGTTTCAATGTTGGCCGCTAGGAAGCAGATCCTGGCTTCCTGTACAGTGTAATTGAAACATCGTTCCATCCTGGACGGTGTAATGCAAATCGGTACGAAATGAAACAAACATAAAAATGAGCGGTAAATGTGTAGGATATTTCTAGCTATTGAGACTGCGGAAAATCTGGTAAGTTCTAGTTTTATTTATTCTTATGTAAAAAAAATTTAGACACTGTACATGTAGGCTAGCTTTCAGCTGCTCGAATTCCCATATCCATAATAAAAAACCCGGTTACCCAAAACTTAGAATTTTGAATAACTGCATTTGTAATAATTAGGAACGATGCGAAATAATCAGAGAACTTTAGATAACGTTTCTAGAACTTCTAGAAAGCTGTATACCGTATGTGCCAGTCAGTTTCAATGAAAAAATTAATTATTAAATTAAGTGTCATCATCCAGACACAGGCGTACTGTATATGGATAAATGATAATGCTATCAAATTCCCAACAAATGTAACAGCATGCTAAATGTGGAATTGTGTGTGTGGTTGTGCGATAAAATGATAACCTTTAATTAGAAAGTTGTTTGGAACGAGTCAAGAATGAAAACAGATTAAATGTTCATTGACATCTAATACTGGGTTGGTCAATGTCAAGCGCCAACTATGATAAATTCAACACTTCCTTCAGCGTCATCTGGTGATGGAATGTTACTAGCTTTGGCAACGGGTAGCCCATATCAATTGGATTTTTCTGCGCATGAGATGTTGAGTGTGACCTCGACCTTGTTGAGAATATTTGAGAATCTTGGCATGCTAACTCAAATAGCCTTGATTGTCGCATTTAGCAGGACATGCCCCATCCATAACTGAAATGTCATGAATAACTTGGATCAGCAATAAATTATGCTGGTTATTGTCAATAAAGACTTAAAAATTAAGGTCAGTTTCAAATGTTTATTCATATTTCAATTAATTGACATGCAAAATGAAGTTTTCAATAAAATTCAGGCACTTTGCTCCTCCTCTTCAATTTTTATCCCCGATATTATTTTCTGGAATTCTGAGAAGGGAATCATTGTTGAACCATTTATTGGTAGCGCCTTTGGATCTTCGGCATTCTCAATGTTATCTTTGAGCATTACCTGAAAATTAACAATGCTCAATTACCTGTATATGAGCATTGATTTTTTGGAATTAAAAAATGGTTAATTTACATGTACCTTCATATAGTATTCCCCATTCTCAGGGTTCTTGTGTAGCTCGAAAACGATGGTGGCCCCAAAGGCTGCACGAACTGCCGGAATTTTCAAAAGCGTGAAGAAGTTGTTGATTATTAAATCATGCTATCAGGGAAATACAGTATCAATCAATCATGTACTGTACATGTACAGTACATTAATTTGTCATTCGTACATGTACAGTATATTGTTTGCTTACTGTGCTGTACAGAAATGCCTTTTGTATTGGAATTTTTCCTTCAATTTTCCGTTCTGTTTTCGACAGAATGTCCTGCAAGTGATAAGCTACATCGAAATGCATAACTCGCAATGAATTAAATAAAATAAAATTACCACATAAAAATTGCTGAAAATATTTACCAGAAGGTCTCATTATTCCCTTGCTGCGCTGAACCAAAGAATACAGGGGTGTCGAAATGGAATGTGCTGTTTTCAAATCTAAGTCGATTCCAGGTGGCCAATATGTAGGAAGGCCTTTTCTTGCCTTAAAATAACTTAAATTGTATAATTTGATGAGGGTAGCTTAATTTAGAGAAAACTGGTGAGAATACTTACCCGCATTGCATTTGCATCGAAAGTGCATAATAGTCCAAAGAGGCATCCATTGTGTCCTTCGTTTTTGCTCTTGTCCACTATTGTCTTTAGGATATCCTATCAGGAATCGGTAGAAACATTGGCAAAATTAGCTGTTCTCTAAATGTACATGTAGATGGACGAGTTGTATTGGTAGGGCATAAAGTTTGGAAACAGGAATTAATTCTAGGTGATGACTAATTTTTTCGATATCGATGAAAAGTAATAGAAAAATCTTTGGAATCAAAGAATTGACAATCATTGTCAATACATAGATGCAAACTTTCATCATTTGTGAACACTTGCCTTATGGTCAGATAGAATTCGAAACTCATCAGATTTTGAGGTGTTGACGCTGTCAATTGATGGCAGGAAATCTTGTGTTTCAAAGACGGGAGCAAACTAAAAAAAGTTCGTTTATCAACACATCATTCTTGTCATATTTTTATCAGGTTTGTCACTTTGTCATCAGTCTGATAACGGGTATTCTCCAACCATGACAGTCATTCAAAGTTGAAGCATGGTTAGTTTTAATAAACACTGCAATAGCCTAATCTGCATTATCACAGCTCAAGAGCATGGTGTGTTGTCAGTTCACAAAGCAATTGTACAATTATACTTACTGGATCAATTTCCATTGGCGCGGTGTTAATTGGTATCGGTTGCCATGGCATGTCAGCAAGCCAGATATCGTCACCTTTTGGGGGATAAAGGCCTGCTAAGCAGCATAGGGCAGTCATCAATGTTCTGTCTGAGTTTGTGCTGTGAACGTGAATTTCATCCTTGAGATATTTGTCATCCAGAAATCCCGGATACCATTTCCGAAGATGTTTTCCAATCATATATCCTTGCTCTTTTCCATTCTGTGTTAAAGTTGATTATAGCACATGTCATTTACATGAAGATGAATTTGTTTAATTAGGAGAATTCATAAATGGGCATAGGATCTAGAATTGTAGATAGAAATCGTGAATCTTTCTTGTTGCTTCACAAGCAGAAACTGTTTGCAAATTGGGTTCAAATAATCTGTACGAATTTAAATTTTTTTTTGTTCTATACGACATACATGTAGATGGCACTGCATCCATTTGCATTCATGCATATGATAGTGTTGACCCTATTTAACAATGATGGATTCGCTTATTTATGAATTTAACTACAGTATGTGAAACATCAAATCCATGCCTTCGCCACATTTGGGTTGAATTTTACAATGTAGAGAATCCAATTCTATACTTGCATTAGTAAGGCTGCCAGGTCCATTGGGCCAATCGCTTTTACTGGGATCTGAGGACCATATGAACAATGGAGCTCGGTCTCCATGGCGAAAAATCTATCAATATTTATAAAAAACGTTATCAAGCATAAAAAACCATGCTGTTACTCAAGAAAAATAACATTAATTTGTTTAATTCAGACTTCTGCTTGCCACCACCAATCTTCCAAAATGCCAACTTAGTTCATATTGGCATTAGTAAATTCAGAATTCAAAATTTTGTTTATCCACCTCTAGTTGAGCTGGGTCTATTTGTTGAAGCACTGGCAAGTGGATGAAATTGCAAATACATGTACTAATAATTTCAAATGACTTACCACGAAAATTTGGCACAACGTTGTAGAGTCTCCCTGAAATTCTTTAGGCGACATTTCCTTGTACCTTGCCTGCCTAGTTTTATGACTGAGCTTCGCTGGAATAAAGTGCAACGTCAGTATTTCGAGCTTGGCCTTGCATTGAGAGTTGTAGACTTAGTGCCAATTAGAGATAAATAAAATTATCGACGTGCTTTGGTTGGCTTTGGTATCGTAGGTTAAACTGTTTTAGTTTATTTTGTAGCAGGTTTTCCAAATTCGCCAGCATACTTTTGCTTTAAAAAGTGATACCTCTAAATACATGTATGCTGTGTTTATTTGTATAAAAACCTAAGTTGTGAAAAAAAGTTGTGATAACCCATGATGATAAACATACTAAATATGGAATTGTGTGGGGTTGTCTGATCAGATACTAAATTCGCTTGTAATGTTAGAAACCTTTTTTGTAATGAGTCAGGTTTTTCCGAAATTAATTCTTGATATCAAGGATAATCAATAAATGACATGAAATGACATCGTCCAGACTTGAGTATGATATTACTATCAAATCTTACAAAATGTAACATGATATGACACGCTTAACGTGGAATAGGGTGTGGTTGTCTGATGAGATATAAATTTCGCTTGCATGGATAACCTTTCATTAGATTTTTTTGGAACGAGTCAAAACTTATCCATTATAAAAAAAATTCCAGAATGAATAGAAATGTTCACTTTCATTTACAATCCCTGCTGTTACTATGCCAGGTGCCAGCTATGATAAATTCAATAATGTTTCAGGTTTATGTTGGTTATGTATGGTTAATGTTTATTCAGGTTTATTCAATAAAATTCAAGTACATGAGTGTAACTTACAATACATTTAGGACATTAGTACATTTACAATACATTATTACCATACTGAAATACATAACTAAGCATTCTGACAGTCGTTTTACTCCTCTTCTTCAACTTTTAGTCCCGATACCAATTCCTGAAATTCCGAGAAGGGCATCACTGTTGAACCATTTATAGGTACCGTCTTCGGATCTTCCAGACTCTCGATGTTATCTTTGAACATTAACTGAAAATTGCAGTTGGTCTGTGTGAGATTTCCTATTGTACTGCATATGATCATCGATTTTGTTGCTTTACATTTGACATAAGTGGCAAATTTACCTTCATGTAATATTGCCCATCCTCAGGGTTCTTGTGCAGCTCAAAAACCATGGTGGCCCCATACACTGGACGAACCGTTGGAGTTTTCAAAAGCGAGAAACAGTTGTTGAGAATTAAATCGTGCTAACGGAGTAATTGTTTATCAGTTAAAATTTTCAACACATTTTTGCCAAGACTCGTACTTCGATTTGCCTATTAATATGCTTACTGTGCTGTACAAAAAAGCCTTCTGCGTTGGGATTTTTCCTTCAATTTTCTTCTCTGCTTTCGACAAAATATCCTTCAAGTGATGAACTAAACCGGAACGTAACCCCTCATGAAATTAAAGGATCACCTACAAGGTTTTATTAATTCAAATATTATCATTTAAAAATGATTGAAAATTGCTTACTTGAGGGTGCCATTGCACCCTTACTGCTCAACAACACGGAATATATGGCGTGCAAAATGGAAGATGATGTTTTCTGATCCATGTCAATTCCAGGTGGCAGATAGGCAGGACTGTCTTTTCTTGCCTTAAGGATAACTTAAATTATTCGATGACTGATATTTAAATTACAGAATACTGCTAAGGTACTTACATTTACTTGATATGCATCGATAATGCGTGATAGCATAAAGAGGCTTCCATCATGTCCAGCAGCTATGCTCTGTTCAGTTATTGTCTTTAGGATTTCCTGTCACGAATTCGTTGAACCATTTGAAATATCTGGCAAGCGCTTAAACACGTCTTTTGCAAATGTTCTAATAAGTCTGATGGATCGTGATGGATTCTCTTAGTTTAGATGGACGAGTGCATTGAGGTATTAGGAACCCTTGGTTTTTCTTTTGATAGGTTAAACGTTTGGAAACGTTTTTAAAAAATCGTTGGTATCGAAATTTGCCACTTTCTTTATTCACCTATGCTATTTTCTTCATTTATGAAAACTTACCTTATGTTCAGATAGGATTCGATACTCATCACATTTTGCAGTGTTAGCTCTTTCGATTTTTGCCAGTAAATCTTGTTTATCATAAATGAAAGCAAACTAGAAGAAAGTTCGTTTAAAAACAGTATTACTAGTCTCATGATTTTCATCACAATATGGTACATGCTTTATGATGGATAACCCAAGTGTTATGGGTACTTCATGCTTATACTATAGTTTTGATAAACACCACACTAGCCCAATAATATAAGGATATACAGGGTGAGGCATATGCCTGGGCCTCTCGAATATCTTCGATATGAGAACAGCTAGGTAGAATATACTTCCACAGTGCACAAACTAAAGTACATGTACTCAATTTGCTCCAGCGAAATGCCTCACCCTACGTAGAACTGATGCTGATCTCAAAGCTAGAAACTTACTGGATCACTTTCTCTTGGTGCAGTATTGACTGGTATCGGCTGCCATGGCATGTCCGAAAGCCAGACATCGTCACCTTTTGGAGGATAAAGTCCTGCTAAGCAGCACAAGGCAGACATTATTGTCCTACTCGTGTTTGTGCTGTGAACGTGGATTTCTCCCTTGAGATATTTGTCATTTAGAAATCCTGGATGCATTTTTCGAAGAAGTTTTCCAATCATAAATGCTTGTTCTTTTCCTTTCTGTGGGTTGACAGTACAATTACAAATGAATTTGTCGAGTGGAATACATAGGTTGGCCTCGAGTTGTATTTTCAATCTGATCAAAAAATAAAATTCGTTACTTGCATTAGTGAGACTGCCAACACCGTTTGGCCAATCGCTTTTTCTGGGATCCGAGGGCCATATGAACATCGGTGCTCGGTCTCCATGACGGAAAATCTATCAATATTAGAACAGTTATCAAGAATTACATAAAGAAATCATGTTGCCAGTCGAGATTCGATAATCGCATAATTTTGCGTATTACCGATTCAAAGTTCCGGTTGCAACCATTAAATACAACCATGTAGTTAGAAATGAACAATTTGATAAAAAAGGCTGGCATTTATTTGTCCAAGTTTAATAAGTTGAGTATATCGGTACTGTGCAGCACTGAGAAGTGGATAACTGCATCTTACTTGCAAATCTTAATAACTTGAAATGATTTACCACGAATATTTGGCACAGCGTTGTAACATCTCCATGAAATTCTTTAAGCGACGTCATTTTTCAAGCTGAAAATAATTTCTCGTAATGAAATTTGATTTGAAATTTAAACAAAGCTCCATTGCGCCAATTTGCTCACCTTTTCACAGCGATCGATAAGCTGGTAAATGAACTATTGAACAAGACAGAACGTGGGACTATCCACAGAACTGCTGTGTAAATATTATTTAAAATATTCCTTTAGTTGATGTGATGGTGTGACAATTTACTTGATTATTGCAATGACAAATCCATTAGAATGATGGTGCAGAATAGCGAGACAGCGATACAATGACGAATTCCGAATCCTAATGTCTTTCTGGCACTGGCCTAGTTTTATAATAACTTTGCTGTATCAAAGTTCAACGAGCAATTCTAGTTTGGCCTTCATTGAGTCTTAGACTTTTGCCAGTTGGAGATAAATGATATTATCGCAGTGCTTTCGTTGATACATTTATATATCGTGAAAGTTTAAACAAATATTATTTTAAAAGATGTATTTCGTATTAGGTTTTTGCAAATTCCTTACTATATGCCATAAACGAGAATTACACGAAAAAGTTGTCCATTCAGAAGGGTGGGGTGAAATGCATTTGGTTCATTCCCTTTAGAAAAAGTTGTTTATTCAATTATTTTGCGTAAAAATATGCATATTATTTGCACAGTGTTCGAAATTCAAGGTTCTGCATTGGCATGCATAGACTAACTCCTATTATATTTTTAGCTGGTTTAAAATATTTTGTTTCAACAAAGATATTAATTTTGTTACAGATGGTTTCATTAAATGGAGGCATGCACAAGTAATTCAAACGTGTACTAATTGTTTGATACTTAAAGTCAAAATTAATTTAGTTTATTGGAAATAATTGTGTAATGTAGAAAACTTTTTTTCTGCTACTTAAATTTACGCTTGTGCTATATCCGTGTTCAAGATTCGTTTAAGAGGCAGGATCATCAGTATTTTAGTTTGTCACACGTGTAAAAAGGTGAAAAAATACAAAGCCAGACGACTGTTGTTTGTATAAAAACATATTCGAATATATACACGTTTAATGGTATTTTCATTAAATTAACATCATACATTATATGTCAGAGAACACTTTTGAAAATTGTATTGCATGCACATGTACATTGTATATTAGAAAAATTTCGACTTCAGTGGAATATATTCTTTGTTTGTCCATTGATTAATTCAGTCCACCTCGATCCATCTCTTGCTATTGATTGTAAAATCGTCGATTTTCTGTTGAAATTCCCAAAATGGAGTTATCGTCGAACCATTTATAGGAATCTCTTTATATGGTTCACCCTGACTGTTCTTGTACAGGATCTGTATAAAAACAAAAAAGCATTTTGGGTCGTTAGTGAGATGACTGATGTCAGTATACCCAAGCAAGTTTCATACAATATCCACCTTAACATAATAGTCCTTCGTATTCGGTTGTTTATGCAATTCGAATATAAGTGTGGCTGTATAATCCGGACGTACGTATGTGTCAGTGAAAGCAGCCAAGCATCCTGATATACTGATGTCGTGCTAAAGTTAGTAAAATGGCTAATTAAGTTTTAAGATTTAATGACGTTGACAAAAGACTTATTTGCATAGTTATTTTCACTTACCAGGCTGTATAAAAATGCCTTTTGCTTGGGAATTTCCCCTTTAATTTTACTGGTGGATTTTGTTACTATGTCTTGCAGTAAGTAAACTGAAAAAGAAAAATTTTCCAATTTGCATATCTCTCAGGGATGATGAGGAGATGGGAAGAAATCAAACAGATTATTGTTATTCATATAATAGTCTACCTGACGCTGAGACGATGTATTTGGTGGTTAGGCACAACAAATCGTATATGCTATCAAACATTTGGGTGGCTTTGGTGATATTCAATTCCATGCCTGGTGGCAGGTATGGAATGCGGCCTGCAGCTGTCTGAGAAACACAAGTACATGTATTAAGTAAGAATTATTGATGAGAAAATTCCAGTTGTCTTTTGAAAGTTTCAATAATTTGTTCATGCCAGATAAAAGTAAAATTTCAATGTTTGGTTTCAGGTTGGTTTTCAATAAAGATGTGACAGGGTGATCTCGTTCAATAATTGTGCCAATATGGCTGCCTAATCCAAAAACCATTCCCTGACCAGCAATATATATTTTTTCTGTACTATTTTGTTCCAAAATACAAGGCAGTTCTTCGTCTTCGATTACTTACCTCTACCATGTAGGTGTCAAGAGCTTGCAAAGCCAAACTGATATCTAAAGTTGCTGCCCCATTGTTAAATTCTTTTGTTAATTCAGCCATTGTATCCTATTGCAAAAATGTTATTGTCATATTGTAATAGTATGAGTGCATAAGATCAAAATGTGGCACTGCTAATTGGTGACAAATAGCTTGTGCCATTAAAATCAACGTTATGTTAGACTTTGACATGTTTTTATTTTTCTTGGAAAAAATAGCATGGTTTCCATACATCTCACCTGGTTTTCCAAAATGATTTGGTGAGCCTCCTGTTGTCTCTTTATGGGATAACCACCAGCTGGAGGGACTATCTCGTGGATGAACTTGACGTTTAACTGCATTAATGGCAAATTAATATTTTTTTTATTTCATTCACTTTAGAATCATCTTGTGATTCAAGTCTTACTGGGTCGAAAGCCTTTTTGGAAGTGTGAACGGGAACTGGTTGCCAGTTGAATCCTTCCATCCAAATGTCGTCCTTTCTGGGTGGATAAAGGCCAGCCAAACTGCATAGGGCCGTCATCAGACATCTATCTACATCAGTACTGCGAACGTAGATCTCGTCCTTCAGGTATATTTCGCTAAGCATATGCCCATATTTGAGCCTTAGGGACGTTCCAACTGCAAACCCTTGTTGTTTTCCTTCCTACATCAAGACGATGTTGATGACAAACATGATACTCAAGACAGAAATGACTTTAGGCCTTTGTCAATATGTCATTAATAGGTTTTTGAACTTGCATTGGTGAGACTTCCAGGTCCATTGGGCCATAAATTCTTGTTGGGATCTGAAGCTGAGAAGAGAATTGGAGCACGTTGTCCATGACGAAATATCTGCGAGAAATTCAATGAAATTGGAATCTTTCATGATTCAGTAATTGAAAATTATGCCACAGCAATGTTTTCGGATAAGAGGGAATAAATTAATGATATACATCTAAAAAAGTGGAGGGAAAAACTTAAACTGTCCATCTTAGACATCTACATGTTCAGGGTGCATATGACATCTGACAGCAGTTTCAATAAATCGATGTGAGTTTTGTACCCAACATACTATATACATCTACATATGGTTATCACAGTTGATGTGAAAATGAAAAAAAGTCACGGAGTTTTTTAGATATCCATGTTATCGAAAAGTGCACCCTAGTAATTTTGCATTGAATTGAATCTCTCTCTAATCCATTACACACCCAACAAAACGATTTTGGGATTTTTTGCTGCTGAATGGGGAATTATTTATAGACAAACGCTGGTAATCACCCTGTATGCATGATGCATTTTTTCTGAATTAGGAAACAACCCAATGTCTCTTATGTTTAAGGTTCGTATTTGATGAAAAACAGGAAAACATTAGTAGTTGATGCACGTGTTGCACATTATGACGTCATTTCATTGATTTAAAAATATCATTCAATGACAAATGCTAAATTTAGCATTTACGAAGTAAAGCTCTCTTGCCAGGTTATACTGCAGTAACTTCAATGCTCGCACTGGCACAGGCTTGATATTTAAACAATAAAAACATTGGTTTTATAGCCAGGTTCCTACTTACCACAAAAATGAGGCAAACACTGTCGGAATTTCCCATGAAATGCTGCATGGTCGCTTGTCGAAATGTCGAAAAGAACGAAACTGTGGCGAACAGGCTGGAGGCGTAACACAGAAGTTTCATGGTTAATTTTTCGTATATTAAAAAAATGGAATTTGAAGATGAAATTTTTAACAAGGACGCGCGAGTTGACGGTAGTGAAAATGCAATGTTGGCAGAGCGACAAAATCTAGTTGATGGTTTGCCAGATGGTACTTGGAGTGTGCAGCTGATAGACAGCTGACTATTAATAGAGAAAACCTATCTACATGTACTGTGGTGCACATGAACATCGAATGCCATTTCCATCCTTTTGTGATATTTAGCAACTTTCCAGATAATAGATGAGTAATTGCATGGTTTTCATAATGTGCCCAATAGTCTTGAGGTTATGGCCCTTACAGTGGAAAAGTACTGGAAGGCTTGATTCTCACATTATTGCGCAGGGGGCGGTATTTGGTCCAATCACAATTTCACTTTTCACTTATGACGCAAACTCCCTTCAAAAGAAAAGCTGACTTTAACCTGTATTCTACTTTGAAGCGTTGATTGATACACCACTTTCAGTTGGCTGTGCATGTACACCCTATACAGGAAATGGTAATTTTTCCAACAGCTGCTTTCAGACAGGTTGTTATTAATACATGTATTTGAAAGAATATACGTAAAACTGGATATGAAATATGTGAAAGTTAACATGACCTCTCATAGAATGATGTCCATACTGTATTTACTTACATGCATTTTAAAAGAAATGTAAATAATAGTGGACTAACAAATATCAAACTGTCTTACGACATATCAGAAATTGCTGACAATTTATGCCAACTTCATATCTTTGTTAAAAATAATCGATTTGACAAAATTCATGTCCATTCGATATCTCAGTAAATAAGCCTGGAATGCAAGATTGTTCAATTGGGGTTGCCAATGTCGCATTTTGTAACTTTTCTATAAAAGTTGTTTGCGAGCAACAAGTTCTTGGATTATGAAAGCAGTTTAAATAACTGAATGCCTTACCTAAAATCTTGAAATCACGACCTACTCCTCTACAGAAACAACAGATCTGATTTCGAAAACCTTTATGGCGTCTTTCTACTAGAGCCTATTGCATACTGGAATTTTCCCAAGACCACTTTTTATATAAAACAGACACACGTACGAAGCTGCAGGTTTTCTATGGGGGTATTTTATGGGGACTCGTATAGCAGTTCAAGGTTTGTCCACCGAAAAACCCTGCCATACCTGCATGTTGTAGTCGTATTTCTTTCTTTTCCTCATACACCAGTTGTCTACCGGTATTTTGAGTGTCAATTCAACGCCCAACACATTGAATTGCCAAGGAAACTGCACTGTATGCTGACAATTTAAAGCCCTTATGGATACTATATAAAGAGCTGAATTGATGATGCAAAACCATTAAAATGAAAGGAAAATAATTCACTCTGTTACTCTCCATGAAAAATTCCTACATGTATTTACCCAAAGTACAAACACAGACGTTTGTGTGCAGACAAATTTACTAAAAATTTATTTTCCTGTCAAGTTGGATTCTACTTTACTCTTTAGCATTGCTTACCTTAGAAGAAATTGGAAATTGAATGTGCATTTGCATGATGAACAAATTAAAATGAAACGAGAATAATTTACTCTGTTACTCTCCATTAGGTCTTCGATAAAAAATAGCCTATTTACCCAAAATAGAAACACAGACATTTGCTTGCTGGCAATTTTACTAAAGATTTATTTTGGATTCTACTTTAGCATTGCATGCATACCGTAGAAAAAATTGGAAATTGCAGGAGAATTTGCAATACTAAGAACAATATATGACGTAAAACACTGAAACCCAACATTCCGGAATATCTTTGACATTCTGTGAAAGCCTGGTGGAAACCCAAAATGATCTCCCATAAATATTTTTGTATAAAAAGTGCTAAAATAACTAGTTCCATCGGCGATTTTCCTGCCACTTTAATACTGTTATCACTGTCTGCTAACTTTTCTGTTGCAGAAAAGCAGACAGTTGACAGAGCACATTCTCTGTTAAAATGTTTGGTACTTTGCACACATCTCACTGTGGTAACTTCGATGATTTTCTTCCTGAGGTGACGCATGATACCAAAGGTTTCAGTCCAATATGCGATGGGCAGCCTTAAATACGGATGCAGTTGACCCTGTTGCTGCAGAGGTCGTTCCTGTAGTGGTACTTCGAGATATGAGCCATGGATAGGCTATTGTCGTTACTGTTGTTGCTGGGGCCAAACATGCTGCGTCTTCGGTTTCTGATATGATCCAGTCTACGAATCTGTCAATTCTGGTGTAGACACCTGCAGATGTGGACGTACCACATTCCATTCCTGAACATGGTCAAAAACACCAATTATTCACGAAAATGACATGGTCTTAAACTATTGTGTTTTACAAACTTGATATTTCATCTTGAAATTTATTTTGTTGTCAAGTACCATTCTAAACTTTTAACTGACATATTTGAACTTGCATTTATTGAAGGAAAAGCCTTGAGGATATTTTTCAAATATAAATGATATAAAGGATAGCTATTCTTTAAAAAATTCTAAACTGACACCTTTGAACATGCGTTTTTTGAAAGAAGGTATATTTTAAACCTAAATGATGTAAGGACAGCCATTCTTTAAAAAAATATTAGGGGTTCAGGAAGTGAATAAGCGTGTTTTGCACCTCTTGGTCCAATAATTTAAAAATGGTCCCATTTTCCAGAATAAAAGATTGAGATGTAAAATATTTAAAAATTTTCTTTTTAGGACTGCATATCTTTCCATCTCGTTCCCTTGGACCCTGAGGTGTAAAACACCCTTTTCTCCTACCTTAATTTTAAGAGTGCTGTCAGTTAGATCATCATTTAACTACACATGACCTACATGCATAATATGACATTATGATTTGCTATGATTTGCTGACATTCTGATTGCTACGGTAGTAAAAGACGTTGATTGTTGATTTGTGAAGGGGTTCCTTATGTTAAACAAATTATGGGATGTTGTTTTTCTATCTAAACAACGACTCTTAATTCATCTGCTTCTGCCTTAATAACGTTAATAACACTAGATTGATTAATGGAAAAGATACTTGCCAAATGAAACGACGCCAACGATGAACCAACGACCACCAAAATTCCAAATCAGTGGCCCTCCTGAATCTCCCTGCAAGGATAGGACACGAAAAATAAGTTGCGGGATTCTGCATTGGAACATCATTGTACATCTGTCCGAAAACTATCATAAAATATTGGATTACTTGCCCTGCATGCGTCTTTCCCATTGCCCCATGCACAAAGCATCCTATCGGTGATAGGATTGCTGGTCCCATATTGCTGTTGGCAGATTTCGTTTGGCGTCACTGTAAGAGTCACCTCTTGCAAGGTGAAGCTTGATGAAACTGTGAAGACGGGACAAAGATGTTATTTTTCCAACTGTATTTTTCGACCCCAATGTCTCAAGAATGCAACAAATGCAACTTTCAGTGATTTGGCAATTGTAGCAATGGAAGACAAGTGTCGAGGTTGTCTTCATGACCACTTGACAACTTACCAAACTGAGTGAGGCCCCATCCCATGACAACCACAGAATGCCACGTCAAGTCGACGTTAGGAAACGGCAAGCAGATGGGAGAAACATTGGGCCCATAGCTAATTGGGAATGCAAATTCAACGATGGCCAAGTCATAGTCGCCGGAAGTCATGTTAAAGTTGGGATGACGGACGATTTGGCGAACGGGCACGGCAATGGCATTGGTGCTGATGGCACGAAGGTCATGAGCCCCAAGAAGCACGTAGATGGCAGATACTGGACTGGAAGGACATGTCACCAAGATCTTATTGACAATGTGGACAATGATTGTTTATTTGGTAAAACAGGTCTAAATTTCAGCCAATTGATGCACATTTGCATAGGCCCCAAAGGGAAGAAGTAGCAAAAACTTACTATAAAAAGCAATGTGCAGCAGAAAGGGCGAATTTGTTGCTGATGAGGGATGCTCCACATGACACACTTCCAGGTGGAAAAACCAGCGCTGCCTATGGGTCATTTTAACGGGTAACGGATATGATTAGGTCAAATTGCATAGCAGGTATAGGAAGTTCATTCAGGAGGCTTAACCAAACTAACCATCCATGGATATTCATTGGGAAACGCTTCAAAACCGCCAATAATTCGATGAGGAACATACTGCTGGATCCCACAGTCTGCATCCGTGTCATTTTCCGTATCCAGAAAACAAAACGAGTGAATTCAAATTCATTATAACGGTTTAAACATGTTTCGTGGTACGGTAATTAACGTATTGATGTCGATAATAATGTCATGTACTCATGTACAATTGCGTTATCGCATCTTCCCATTTCCGGTTAACTACAGTGGAAATCCTCCTTTGATTTGTGGTTTCATGCCATGTTAGCTGCTATGATTCTAGTGGGTAAATTGTTTTTCATGTATATAAACTTATATCGTTCTATACTTTAAGGTTCGGTTGCACCATTGGATTAACTATAACCCCAAGTTAACTTGGGGGTTAGTAGGGTTGTGTTGCCCAATAGATGTGTTGACCGGTAGATAACTTGACGCAGCTATAGGAATTCTGACCTTATTTCATTAATTGAAATCGAAATGGCTGACTCCACTGTAGCAAGGGATCGAATGTGAAGTTCACGTTAACCCTGCCTATTATCTGGGTTAACGTTTTCTCGTGGTTACTCATGGTTAACTGCTAACTTTCTGTGATGGAATGCTTTCCTTTGATAAACATGATCTATGACGTCCATAAATCACACATCTTCAATTGACTCATTCTCTGGCTATTAGCTTGGTTAACATTTCTTCATTTTTATCCTTTGTTAACTGCTTATTTTCTATGGTGCAACGATTTTTCTTAGGTAACTAGAGGTTTTTAATTGGCTTTGCTGGTGCGATCGGGCCTAAAACAGTATAGTATATCGCAGTATCTATCAACACGAACGTTGATAACTTTAAATCTCAAGTTACTTGAATTGCATTTGGTTAAAAGTTAGGGCAATATACTTTGAAGTGAAGCAAATCCAAGCCCATGATTTTACATTTCCCTTAGATTGTTAAAAAAAACAATATGAATTGTTCTGGACACTGCTGGTCAGTACTAAATTCGTTTGTAGTTACCGCATACGGTGCGAGTTTCAGCCCTTTGAGCAGCATCCAATTTATCTGCAGCATTGGCACCTTCAATAGAAGAAATGTTGCATTGCAGTTTTAGAACATTGATCATTACACTTAATTGACATGCTATTGCTGTACCTGAAGGGCTGTCTTTGGGTCTGGCCTGGCTAAGAACAGGAACAGTGTGCGTTTTCCCTGTATCAGCTTGAAATAGCGATATGAACTGAGGAGGAATCTTTGAAATAAAAAAACAAGCCAAATCATTTTAACCTGGCATCTAGTACTGTAAATGTCATTTAAAATATTGTGACTATGTTGGGTTTTAAGCGATCAATCGTGAGTTTGGCAGCAGCATTAATTATAGGTATAAAAGACAAAACTTTCGGTATTCACCACTTACCCAAGCTGTTCCAGTGTCCACTCGAGTGACCATATGCAGCACCAAGAAGACCAGGGCACTGCTCAGCATAGTTCTCTGGATGGCAGGGCACTTCCGGGTGGATCTCACATAGCAGAAGCACAGAATTGCCACAGGTGGTCACGAACCACATTATCCGATGGTGAAGTGCATGGCATGATCATGGTGGGATGACAAAACACGACTGTGATGGCTGTCATCAAAGTCCATCAGTTGCAGAGATCAACCATGGGCTTTCGTGACATACCACGTTGTGACAAATCACTTTGCTCTTATTCTGGACCGTTTTGTTAGATCGCTTATCGACCTACTTTCAAGCATTTATTCCAAACTTCGTGTTTTGAAATGAGCGTGTGGGACGGAAAGCGGATATTTGCGTCCATTGTGGGTCCTGGATTTCGTGGACAGAATCCTGCTGTTCAGTTGATTGAACTGTAACTTTCATTTTAATCATGACTCTTTTGTCACAAGGACAATGGACAGTGCCTAATGTTCTGGCGCGTCAATTGATAGCGAATTCGATTGTGGCAAAGTTTTCTATGCACGTTTTGGGCCCAGAAATAATTTCGTGCTGTTAGATTTGTGTCTATTGGAGAATTATGTTGCTTTGAAAGCACCACGATTTCGGGTCGATGGCCGTTCTGTGCCTCAGGTATGCAAGAAAGTCGAATTGACGCGCATTGCTGGCGAAGAAAAGTTATTAGTCTTTAATGGGCTATTAAAATTGCAATTAGTATAATAGCCTACATGATTAATTGGGGAAGTGTAACGCAGATATCGAAAGTTTGCTGCCAGAACTAAGTGATATTAGCGCCCTATTCTTGCACAAATTTGTAACACCTGTGTCAAGTGATCTCAAAATTATGTCAATTTTGACAGTAGGGTGGGAGGTAATGAGGTATGAATACAGTATTCCTGAAATTTAAATTTGAAAGCAGCAACAAAATCACATTTAAGTTGTTTTGATTGATGAGAAATTGAATAGAAATTATAATTTATATTTATATTATTTTATCCAGATATTAGTTGATGCATTTTCAAAATTAGAAATCCAAGATGGCGTCTTTAAGACTGTTCCCATGCCCAACTCTCCCAACAAATATTGTTCAGTTATATTGGGGAAGTTCAAATATCATGTTATCACTTTATTAAATTTTGACCCCCCTTCCCCCCCAATGAAAATGTAGTTATTGATAAAAATTATGTCGATTTTGTCTAAAAATTGATCAGAAATTATCCATTTTAGCTCATAAAAGTAATAATGAGCAAATGATATGAAAATGAATCGCCATTGGCAATTTCTTTTGCCAAACTCGATCACAAATGATTGATTTTAACCCAAATTTTATAAAATAGCGATGAAGACATCATCATTTGGCCATCCAAGCCACCCCCTCCTCACTTCCGTCATCATTTGGATTGGGTTACCTCCACCCCAAAAAGATGACGTAATACTTGAACGTCCCCTTAGCAAATAAAACCATGCAAATCTAAATTTTTGATCAATTTGTATCATTCACAAAAATAATATAAATTAATCCTTACGAATAAGCCTTAAAACCATATTGTAGTATGCATGTACATGTATTCTACAATGTTTACTTCAAGTTTGCCTCAGTTTCCGTCCCACCTAAATTTTCAGAATCACAGAATTGATTTTGAATAAAATTCTACAGTCTACCAAGACATTGAACGTCCCATGCATGATTCCTATTGATGTCGTGTACGACGATTAAGTGTATGCTTAAGTGATGTTAAAAACATTTCTGTAACACAAAAATGGTTGTCACACACTGACCGACATCCATATTGCTAATAACCGGTAATTACAATTATGTGATGCGCATCAATGCATAACTTCGCAATTCATTAACAAATTTTTATTTTGCATATCTATAATCGTAAACTACTGGACAGAAGTTTTCTAGTTTATGTGTGAATGAACCGTACATTCATTCACCTGTCAGTGAGTCTCATTGAGAACTTAAATGCAATTCCATTTGTATTCCTTGCGTGATTGTAGATAAAAAAGATAAAATGTGGAAAATTTGAATACTGGCTACTGTTCAAGGAAGAAAATAAACAGGAAAGTCGTTAATTGAACGTGCTGTGTATTTTAAAGGCAGGCCAATGTACCACACTATGAACAAAATTTCGTGGAAGAGGATATTGGAATCCATTTTTTGAGTATTACATGTAGTAGTTGCGGTGACTTTCATTTAAAATTTGTAGATTTTATCATCGTCATTAATAAATCAACTTTCAATTGAATTCATTTTGTTGTCCAGTGTAACACGATCTGCGATAGAACTAACAATAGATGACAACTAACAAAAGTTGATAAGAGATCAAACAAGGTAATATTGTTTTTAATTATAATAGGTTTCCAATTACAATATATTCGGTTGGAAAGAGAAATACTGTATATCATTTTACCTATAGTTGAAAGTATGAAACTTCTTAAAAAATTAGTGGAAATTTTGGAAACAAATCCTTATTATTTTTATGTATATCATTGCTTTGTTAGAAAGATTCCTTGTGAGCACTAATTGTTTGTAAATCTAAGAAGCCTCAGTATACAATATACGTGGGAACAATTGCTATGAATATTTTGAAAGCCTGTGGATATTTTCTCAGTAAATTTTAAAAGGTTATAACCCCAACGGCTAAAGCGCCCGTTGTATTAAGTGACATCACTACCATATACAGGGTAAGCAGCAGTTTGAAATCAAGGCGTGAAGCAGATTTGAAACTACGTGTAAAGCCATAACAATATTTTGTCACACCATAGGCTTAACGCTTGGGACACGTTCCATTAAGAGAATCAGTTGTAAAATGCAGGTTGTCCCATATTGAAATACCGATTGATTTTCGATTCCCAAAGTAAATCAGTTATGTAAGAAATAAACATGCAGTTAAATTTGTATTTATTTAAGCTACATATTTGGGCCATCTTAATTGTTTCGTACATTGAAAATAATTCCAATGTGACAATAGGGGGTGTCAATCCTAAAAATTGATTGTAAGTGTACTTGCAATTGTGATTGAACATAATTGGTTTTGCCTTGACAGCCCCTTTAAAATTGCAAAGGTGCTTTCAGAAAGCAAATTATTCTCGTCCATGAGTCGAAGCGCCATAGTTATTATGGATTGAGGCTATGCTTAATTTTGTACATTCACTTTGAGTAAATTGAATATTTACTGCAGTTGACAAGTGATCGTTTACATATTCGCATCATGATGGAAACATTTCGTTAACTTTATTGAAAGGATGCTGCGCATACTGACTAACATGTGGATTGAAGGAAAATAAAAACGAAGATGTTCAGATTAGGATGCAGAGGTTCAGCAAAG
>JAQGAF010002552.1:0-21854 GCA_034687865.1 Kryphioiulus occultus
GCATACCATTCCAAGACTTGATTGAATTGCATACCATTCCAAGACTTGATTGAATTGCATACCATTCCAAGACTTGAATTGCATACCATTCCAAGACTTGAATTGCATACCATTCCAAGCCTTGAATTGCATACAGGTGTACTATGTCCAAGAATTGAATCGTATGCCATGTCCAAGAATTGAATTGTATACCATGTCCAAGAAGTCATGTGCCGTGCCAAAGGCTTGTATGTCGGTGGAAGATTTATGGCATGAAATCAGGAGCTCCTCGACTCTAGTCGAAGTTCCAACCTAAGTCCTCGACTCCAGTCGTGGAAGTCCTCGAGTCAATTAGAAGTCAGGCTGAAGTCCTTGAGATCCTACAAAACTCTTGAAGTCCGCAGTCAGGTATACAAAAATCAATTTTTCAGAGTTGTTAACCCCTCGAACCGAGCATGTCGCCGTAATTATGTATACGAAATTTCATAAATTTGATTCTTCAAAATCTCTGCTGGAAATCAGCGCGAGAATGATTGATGCCATTGCAAGCGCCACGCAACAACGAAAAGTCGCTTTTCTCCAAGTTCACCAAGTCGCGTGCAGTTTTGAACAGCTGATTTTTCCCGGAATTCAACCGCGGTAAATCCGCGGGGGAATTCCCGCCATGCGAGGCAAAGCTGAATTATTCAGGGCAGCCATAATTCGTGTGAGGAGCCAGGGAATTATGCGGCGTGACTTTTGGCGTTCTCGTAAAACGATAATGAAAATTGCATTTTCCAATTACCCGTTTAGGCGTCCCCGAGGATGCTGGGAGGGAACCCGCGTTTTTTCCCGGAAGTTCGCAGCGCCCCCCAACTTCCGCACACCCTGCTAATCATAGGCTGCTTCCCCAGCTCTTAATGAACGGCTTGGGTAACCGTGACTTTCATGGGACTTCGGGGGGAAGGCAAGGCAGGTTTTGCCAACATTAACAACTGCATGCATGGTGCGTTGGTGGTATTTTTGTTTTTTTGGGAAATTGTGAGGAAATTGCGCCATCAGCAATTCAACATCAATTGCTGATTGTTTTGGTGGAAAGGGATATCTGCAGATCCTGTGCCTCACCGAACCAAGGGCTGGAAATCCGGACGATTGCTTTTCCGATTAATTCGCTGATTTGGGGCTAATTAGGCGCGCTAATTAATGCGCGCTCAGGTGCGATGACCTCTGGCGAAAAAGGATTGAACCTTGTTACCAGGCACTTGGGGCTTGGATGGCAATTAAAGCTGCTATTAATATATGATTCGTGAACTGCCTCGATTCCATTATGTAGAAAAGATGGGCATTAGGCTGAACAGTAAGCTGCATGATTACACTTGAACATACACTGAAGGCTGTTGAAGCTCGTCATTTATAGGTTTTCAGCGTTCGATTTGTATACTGTACATGTACATCAAAGACACATTGAAAACTTTGATGCCATGTGCCATACTTGTTTGACGTGTCAAAGGCGCGTTCATGACTCGTATGACATAAAGTACGTCCAAGTTTTGTATGGCATGTCCAAGGCTTTGATATTCCATGTCCAAGGCTTTGATATTCCATGTCCAAGACTTTGATATTCCATGTCCATGACTTTGATATTCCCTGTCCATGACTTTGATATTCCCTGTCCATGACTTTGATATTCCCTGTCCATGACTTTGATAATCCCTGTCCAGGACTTTGATATTCCATGTCCATGACTTTGATATTCCCTGTCCATGACTTTGATATTCCCTGTCCAGGACTTTGATATTCCATGTCCAGGACTTTGATATTCCATGTCCAGGACTTTGATATTCCATGTCCAAGACTTTGATATTCCATGTCCAAGACTTATTCCATGTCCAGGACATGTATGATATGTCAAAGGCACTCTCAAGACTTGTATGACAAAGTCACGCCCAAGATTTGTATGACAATTAAATCACGTCAAAGATCTGTGTGGCATATCAAAGACTTGACATTTACCACCACTATTAGCTGTCCAAGACACGTTCAAAACTTGTATAACATGACACGGGACACGTCCACGACTTGAATGGAATCGCAATCACTCTGTTGAATACCTTAAACGTGTCATTTTCTCGCAACTAAAATGTTTTGCGTGTCAAAAAATAAATCTGTTAGCAGTAAAACATATGACGTTAAACATTGAATTTGCGTGATACTGACAATAATCCATGAAAAGTTGGTACTTTCTTGCGAATTACGAGCACTAAAGTGGTCATATTTGGAAACATGCGCAACAAAATGCAAGAAAATGAGGTAAATCGTCAGTTTCCGCTGTTGAAATTAACCAACCATGCACTTAATTTCGGCATCTTTAGTCGCCATTCCCAAGTTGAAATCTCGAAGAATTCCTATTCATTAAGTATGCAGAACACATGTCCGACTTTATGAAGACATTTGTTGAATTCTCCATGACAGAACTGGCGAAAAAGTTCTTTGATTAACCCATGAGGAACCCCATTTACAAAGTTGTACTTATTTGTGATGTTTGCTGCAACCATGTGCAAATCGGTATTTGCCATCGTCTTATGGGGCTGTTACACCTTTGAGTTGACATCAGTTAGCGGTTTGAGGTCAAGATATCCATACGTCTTTAGTAAGAGCGTATTTGCCACCGTTTGGAGTGTGTATTTGACACAATTTGAAAACATTAGAAATGCATTTTTGAGTGGTTGTAGAATCTCATTGCTTGGCGAAAGCTGTTTAGTTAGCGTCTTCTTGCAAAAAAAGCAAACGTAATTAGGGAGCCTACTTTCACTCATCAACACGTTAACCCTTGTTTTCGCTAATTGTTTTCCTCACCAAATTGGAGTGTTTTATTACTTAATCTTTCTTAAAGTTGCCAGCTTTGCCTCCTCTTCTAACCTAAAGACCCCAATTCAGCCCTAGACATCCACCAATTTCCTGGTATGGCTACATGTCGACCATATCACTTTGGAAGTCTTAGGTCATTGGAGGTCTTTACTAATTCAGTTGCATGCCTTGCCTGCAGACAAGTTGACCCCTTTGCATGGTTTTGCGAAACTAATCGAAGTTTAGCTAACCAACACACCGGTAGTGTTTCTAGATATTTTCGCTACTGGTCATTGTTGACAATTTATCTATTCACTGCCATAATTGCTATTGATTGACATGTTGTAAAAAATTATCAAAATTGCTATTGATTGCTAAGTTGCGACCATCTACTCATTCCCAAAATTGCTGTTGATTGGTAAATTACAACAATCTTATCATTGCTAAAATTGATATTGATTAATAAGTTATGGCAACCTTCTCACTGCTAAGATTGCTATTGCTTATTAAATTGCAACAATCTACTCATTGCTAAAATTCCTATAGAGTAATAAGTTAGTGGCAACAATCTACTCATTGCCAACATTGCTATTGACAGGTAAATTGCAAAAAAAAATCTACTTTTTGCCAAAATTGCTACTGATTGGTAAGTTGCAACAATCTACTCATTGCTAAATTTGCTATTGTTTGATAAATTGCAACAATCTACTCATGCTAAAATTGATAATGATTAATAAGTTGCAACAATCTTCTCACTGCTAATATTGCTATCGATTGGTAAATTGGAACAATCTACTCATTGCTAAAATTGCTATTGAGTAGTAAGTTAATCGCAACAATATACTCATTGCCATCATTGCAACTGATTGGTAAGTTGCAACAATCGATACCAAAATTGATATCGGTATGTCGATTGGTTAGTTGCAACTGAAAATAACACTGGTCTTAGTGAAGGCTACTTAGTTATATTGGACTCAAATATTTGCTACAAAAATCACATCAATAACTATAATTTGCAAGGAATTTTGCATAAGAACAAACCAGGAAGTTCCTGATGTGCTGTTTTACGTAAAAAGTGAATGGTTTTCGCTCCACATACAGACAAAATATGGCTGTTAGCTCTGAACGTCTTTTTGATGCTAATACTGATTGTAAATTTTGTTCAATGTCCCATTGTTTTAATTTCTAGCTGGTGAATGACGCGTTTTGCTATGATGGTGCCTCCAGCAGCCAAAGATCAAACAATGGCCGCCAAAAAATTCCTTGAACATCATTGTTTTCTTCCCAGTATTATGTTTGGGAAAATCATCAATAAGGTGGACTCGTTAACCCAACTTGAACAGTTTTATTCAAATGGTGTTGTTACTCTCGTGCATCTGTTTCAACTATCAATTTTTGCTCTAGTTTCGGTTTTGTCAGTCATCCTTCGTGTTTAACGGTGTTATATTCAGTATTGGCAAGTTGGATTTCTATCTTAAAAATAATGATTTCATCAATAATGATTTTTCAGATAGAAATCCAACCTGCCAAATGTATTTTAGATGAGTTTAATTCTAATGGTCATGGTAACGCATGCTGCACGTACATTTATACCTAATCTAACTCAAATATTAAGATAAAATCGATTTGGTGTATCGTGATCGTGTTGATCTCAACCCTAGCAGGTTTTTTGCTATGGAAAGTGATTAAGTTGTAAACGAGATTGTGCAATTGCGACGTCAGCGCCCCTAGAAATGGAAATTTTCAATTCGGTTCGTGTGGGCTTGCACGAATCAATTAAATTTCGCTTCCACATTCGTGTGGTGACCTATAAAAACAGCACGGAATGATAATGCCAAAGCTAGCTGGGTAATCGATTGCAAAGCCTGTCTTGTGCCATGATATTTTAAAACTGCTGAAATGCCAAAAACATTTTCAATGCGAATTAAGCTATTATGGGGCTAACAAAATGGCGCTCGTTGGGGCGCAACCATGACGTGATCTTGCAACCTATCATCATCATCATCATCATCATTGTGATTTCTGTGCTAACAGAATCCAACAATGGACGAAAGTCGAGGATTCTTCCGGGAAGTCCTCAAAATCAGCTATTTTCTGTGATTGAACAATAGGGCCTCAAGGGCAATTCGATGCACCCATTGTTGGTGGCCATTAACAGTAAACGCATTTTCGAGAATTTCGTCAAAGGTTCAATTATGCGGTGATCTAACCATTGCAGGGGGCGTTGCTGTAGGACGTGCACTCAGGGTCCAACAGGTGCCTCTCAGAGTGTAGCGTGGAGTTAAGGTCCTAACAGAATTGCCAATAGAACATTGAGACTAATGCAGTTGTTTGGTATCTTCTTTTACAAGAATCCCATGACCGGAAGGCACCTGGGAAATAAGTCAGGTGTTCTGAGTAGTCAGAAAAAGTGAAGGAATTTGTTGTTCTGGATATTTGGTTTAAATGTGGTAGATGGAAAAATGCAGGATATGTGGTTTAAATGTGGTCGATGGAAAAAGGCAGGGAATGTTTGAACCCATTTGTCATATTGGTCATTGAATTTTTCATGTTTGCTGGATTTTTAATTCCATACTTCTCGCCAAGTTTAGTGTTGGACTAATTCTTGTAATACAAATGCCAAAACTAGTGAACGGAGATTTCCCCTACATAGGACAAGTTCTTGGTTTGTTAACATGTTTTGTGTCAGTTTTGGCAAACTTGAACAGATCCCTCAATAATTCACTTTTACTCTTGACATTACAAAATGCATTTAGGCCTGATTAAATTTATATGAAGCGTATTTAAACAAACAACACATTGAACTTAAGTCATAATATACAAAGTGTATGATTGTTTGTTATTTCTACAATATTTGGATACATACAATTCCGGGTTTCAATTCTAGTTCTGACTAATTGAAATGTCGGGTGAAAGGTGTTATTTTCAACAGTCCTGGAAAAATGTTTTTGTTAACATTGTTTGTTTTAATTTTGGCATACATGATCCACTTCTTCTCACGACATGACAAAATGTATTTAGGCCTAGTTAAGATTATATCATTCCGTTTTAATGAAGCAACACCTTGAACTTGTTCGAAGAAGCCTAACACTCAAATTAGTTTAGTATTTACTTATTTCTGCAATATTTTGTTGTTGTTATATTTGAAGTTTTTTGAAGGCGTTATTTTCAGCAATCCTGACAAAATTAAACCGTAATACTTTAAACTTGGTTGAATTTTTTTACGACTTTCCTAGAAAAAAAACATCATTTGGATATGAATAATAACTGTTCACAATGAAAAGCGTTTTCTTGACAGGGTGTCTACCGGTCATGAAAAAGTCATGAAATGAGATTCAGGTCATCAAAGTAATGAAATTTCCATCAGGGTCATGGAAAAGTCATGAAATTTCCATCAGGGTCATGGAAAAGTCATGAAATTTGCAACATGGCCATGGAATTTTTGGCTTTTCGCCTACAGCATGTTTTTGGCCAATAATCATGTCGCCACTGTGGTAGATAATGGTTCTGAAAATGGCTGTATAGTCATGACATAAAACTTGAACGACCCTATATTCTAATAGGCATGGACAAATTTTTGAAGTCGTGGAAAAGTCATGGAGTTTGCAATACCAAATCCGGAAGACACCCTGCTTGGGCATGGAAAACTCAAAAAGGTCGTGGAAAAACATGGGAAATTAGGAAATTTCATTTAAAAAAGAATTGGGAATCCTGATTTTGCTGTAGCCCATATGCAACTTTCAAAATAATGTTAGCTAACCTAGACGTTTGGAATTTAGAAAACACGCTTATGGCTTATTGCTCCACCTTTGTGCAGACGACTTCTGACATGCCTGACCTCTTGTCGTAAACCTTCTTCATACCACCGAGAAACACCTAGTATTTCAGTCACGTTGACCAGCTCATCTCTTGGTCTTGGTGGGGTCAGTTGCGTGCCTGACAACCATCAGCTGAATGACCAAATTTCTACCCAAATTAATGCAGCTGGTGAAATATTTAATGCGGCCACCCTTTGTTTGCATTAGTGTCACTGTGCGTGCCCACTAAAATTTTTGCTATTTGTACATGTGCTCGATTACATGAGATGCCACTCATGCCAGTGTTTACCTACGATTAAGTCCATTCTGGTCAAGAGCCGTTGTGTTACCCTCTGGGTAAACAGGTTTTTGACTGTTTGATGACACTGAAGTTCAGCAAATTGATCGTCTGATGATGACGTCATCGTTATCCTCCATACCTTGGAGAACCAAAATGACATGGTTTTTAGAAATTATATATGGGTGATTTCACAAAGGTTGCCACGGGGAAATCGAACTTAGTCTCCTAACGCCATTTTAAACTTGGCTTTGGACTCGAATAATGATTCATCTTTTAATGTACTGTAAAGGCGTTTACTATCTTTGGTTTTCCAGCCTGTTCACCAACTTTCCATGAATTTCCCACGAGTGTCATTTAGCAGAAGCGCCGCAGGCTCACGCTAGGATGCATTGATCAAATGGCGAGATTCTGCCTTAATGGCCAATTTTCAAGAGTTTGGGCTGGCTTGGGAATTGGATAAGGATCTCACTCTAACTAGGTGTACCTCAAAAACGTTTTTGAATCTATTTAATGATTTCGATAGCAATATCCTAAGTGGAATCGTTGGCTCGAATTGGGCTGCTTGCAAGCATTCGCTAGGTGGCGCTGCTTTCAAGGGATGAAATTTGATAGCAAATAACTTTTGGAAAAAATAACTTTCTGGATAGTCGAGGGAAATCAGGGAAATGAAAGTGTCAGAATACTGTATATCAAGGCATTCGAGAAAATTCGTGATGTCAGGGAAATTGAGATGGTTTGCATTAGCCAATTGATTATTTATCATCTTAAAATTTGGGATAAAAGTCATCATGTTTCTTACTTTTGAAGAAACATTCTTGCAGAATGTCAAGGAAAAATGACCGAAAAGTTGTCAGGGAATGTCAGGGAAATCGACTCGAAAATTTGAGCATTACTTGTACTCTCCCTGTATCACTGTGAATGAAAGTGTTTGTAAAACCAATCATACATTTGACTCGAATTACTAATGGAATAAGTTCTTATATTTGGCATCAATTAATCAAATTCACCTGACAATATCCCCTGTTAGAGAGCTGCGGGTTCTTTTTGACATGCAGGTATTAATGATAAATGTTGTGATGTTACCCAAACACCTGCTCAAGAGATGTTTTATTGATGGGGAATATAAAAAATGCTCATACTTGACTTTTTAACATTACTCAAAATTGGGTACTGCTCAGAGTACACGTTAACATTAACCATAAAAGGGTGGAATAAAAAAACAATGTAGTTTGAAAAAAAGTGATCAGTCAGCCTGTGTACAATCATACTATAATATAATTGCTTATTAGATTGTCATTTTTTCAGTATTTCGAAATATGCCCAGATCCAGCATGAACACTGTGAGAAAATGGGCTTCTCCTAACGGCTCGTAAACTGGCAGTGATTGCCTTCTGTTTTGGCAGGCAAAATATAAAATATTAAAATTTAGTAACGTTAGGATATATTAGGATAAACGCAAAAATTACATGTACTGTACATAACAACAAAAAAGTGTAAATTGCAACAGCTAGAGCAGGTGTCATTCTTGTTTACTAGACAAGTAGGGTTAAAATGAAAATTTCTTATGTACACTTGGAGCAGGGCATATTCCGTAGTGACCCATATAATTTAAGGGATAAAATTCTAATTTTTTTGTTTGCCATTGCTAAGGTTTACCATAACGTTGTGCAGGCATAATTTGGCTTTTCAACAGCCGTTATCGCAACTGGCACCAATTTAATGTTTTCCATGTTTGTCCAAAGTTGCTTACTTTTAGCGCAACGTGCAGATGCTTGATTGCAACGACAATGGCAAATTAAGAATGATTGTTTAAGTGGAAAAAAGGAGATTACAACTTTACATGCTACCGTTCGATACCCGGGTTCAACATTTAGCTTAAGCATTGGAGCATTTTGCAGCTGCCATGCAGTAATGGCGCATTCCAAATTGCTCGTTTATAAACATGTTGTAACTTGTCATGGATGAAATAGCGCCGCAGCCGGCAATTTCCATTAATCGCAGTTAATTATTTTATCTCTTTAATTAACCTACATGGACGCGTTGCGCAAGAAAACAATGGCGCTGCGGCCTGCTTTGGGGGCGCTGCAAGCAATTGGAACAATTTTGCCAATTTTGCTGTTTTTGTTGCTAGCTGCTTGTTTTTGTGGATCACCATTGGTACCCATGCAAGATCGATCTCAAGAACAGCCAACAGCTCATTTTTATGTGGAAAGCACCTATTGGGGATTGTTTGTTTGTGCTTATGGTTGCTAGAAGCACTTAATGGCCATTTTGGGACCTTAATTAGATTTTATTGATTTGCGTTCAAATTAGCCTGTAACTGGTGGTTACCAAAACATGCTTTCTACAACTTGAAAGGGCGTATGTTGCGGAAATCCGTTTTGTTCCTGAATGTAAATTACAATTTTGCCAGTACGCCGCTTACCATTTTAATACTGTCAAGTGCCAGTCATCATGACAAGTAATCATTTTCACTTATGAAATTGCACCACTGCCATTTATTCAACACTTAGCCAACAGATTAATCCAAGTTGCATGTACAGGCTGTATCTTAATGTTTGCTGGTTGCTAGTTGTGGCAACCTTGCTTGTGTTTTGCAATCTGAAGTGACCACAACCATTATGTAATTAATAATTTAGCACTGAGCACTTTAAAACAAAATAAGACAAACATTGAACACATCGGTGGGTATAAGGTTCCCTCCAAACCTGAAAATCCTGGAATTGTCAGGGAAAATGGATTTACTTTGAGAAAGTCAAAGAAATTCAACAAGTCAATAATGCATTTCACGTAGCTAGTTATTGGTTAACTGTCTTGTGTTTTGCATGCAATCTTAAATGACCACAACCATAATGTAATTGATAACTTAACGCCGAGAAACTTTAGAACCTGATATTGTCAGGGAAATTGAAAAGTCCTGGCAAAGTTAAGGAAATGAATTAACTTTGAGAAAGTCATGGAAATTCAACAAGTAATGCATTTTACATAGCTATAATTATTTGTTAACTGTTTGGTGTTTTGCAATCTGAAATGATCACAACCGTAATGTAATTAATAACTAGGCACTGAGCACCTTAGAACCTGAAATTATCAGGGAAATTGAAAAGGCTTGTAAAAGTAAAAGAAATTGATTTGCTTTGATAGTCAGGGAAATTGAACAAGTCAAGGGTACCTTTTACTAGCTAGATATTGGTTAACCCTAAAATTTAGAGACAAGACATTTTGTGAGAGAAATTTATAATGAATTTTTAAAAAAAAAATTTTAAAAGTAATCGAAATTTGCTGTTTCCTTATGAAGATACATGTACATGTATGTTCTATCTCCTGTTTATATACTGTATAATAAGGAATATACAAGGTATCTACCGGTTATGTAAATCATGAAATTTACATTAGAAAAATTTACATCAGAGAACTTTTTTACATTTGATTGATTGACAAAATACAAATTTGGGTTAAAATTCATCGTTTGTCATCCAATTTCGCTAAACAAAATCCCTATGGCGTTTTTGGCCAATGATTATGTCATCACTGTGGCAGATGATGTTCACGAAAATTACTCTTTAGGGATTACATAAAACTTGAACATCACCATTTTCAATGCATGTGAAAAGTCGCGGACTTTGCAGTACCAAATCCTGTAGACACCATGATAAAGCATTCCTTAGCCATTACAATAGCATACTGTATGTCATATTTTTTTCCATTTGGAGTGGTTAAGTTGGTCAGGGAAATTTGTTTCAAAACATGGCAAAGTCAGGAATTTGAACATTTTAATTCAGGCGAAACCCCGAATAACGGAAGCGATTCTACTAAATTTCATCAAATAGTTGGTCGAGTGAAATCAACACAAAAAAGTTGGCAACAGAAATTCCAAGTCGTTTTTTCGGGAAACAAGGATGTGACACAAAAACGCTCACTTTCCATGTCTTGTCCGATTTAGAAATGGTTGGATTGTGATAATGTGATAATGCACCATTGTTGTTCCTGTTAATGCAATTTTTTTGTCTTGTCTCATCTTTGATCTCAGGTTTTTGGGTGTTTTTAACTTGTTTTACAACCGATCCTTAAAGTTAATGGGCATATCGTCCGCATTTGCATAGCCTTCCAAGTCATTGGAATTCGTCACGCAATTTGTACCTGTGTTGTACACGTTACTTCTGAGTCGGAATTTTGGCGAATTTGGTGCGCATGTCATCAGAGACATGTGGCTTTTCGCTTTCAAAAGCATTCGACCCTATGGGTCACGTGGCAACCCACTTTTGAACTCGTACAACTGTCGAAAGAATTAGCCTAATTAGCATCTCCCCGCTCCCCTAACCGACGTACATGTAAGGTCGAGTGTTGCCATTTGACCCCCATCTTGAAGATGCAGCACCGTTGTTGCTGTCACCTGTGGCGAAATTCAGGTTTGAGATGTTCATGGGTTGTTTGAAGACAAGCCAAGGTTCTGGTACATCCTGCAGATGAAGTAGCAACCTTAATTTTGGTAGCTGTTGGGAACTTGATGTCC
The DNA here is from genome assembly GCA_034687865.1 of Kryphioiulus occultus. NCBI lineage: Eukaryota > Metazoa > Arthropoda > Diplopoda > Julida > Julidae > Kryphioiulus > Kryphioiulus occultus. Next base: position 11,417 of record JAQGAF010002552.1, read on the forward strand.
TCAAATAACTGGTTTCTATGGCTTAGCTATCGATATGATTCAGTTGTGATTTATCCTTTTTTGGCTAACTAAGCCATGCTTGAGATGACAAGAACACACTAAACCAGCTACGTTTCGTTTTTGCTTGCTATTGATGGAAAAAAATTCAATGTACATGGATTTTCTTGAAACCATCGACCTATAATGGGCAAAAACGGTTGTGCTTATTTTCCACTTCATCAAATGATGTATTGATTCAGTTTCGAACTGAAAATCTATCTAGGAATTTATTTCACCTGTAGCATGTATACTCTGCTTGACTTGTATCCAATTTAGCCTTGTTAGGTTTGTTTGTCTAACTTAACATATCAATGTAATTTCTGATTTAACTGCCGCTATCGATATGATTCAGTTGTGATATATCCCATTTTGGCTAACAAAGCCATACTTGAGATGACACAAATTCACTAAACCAGCAATGTTTCGTTTTTGCTTGCTATTGATGGAAAAATTCATGGATTTTCTTGAAACCATCGACCTATACACTGTATATTGGGCAAAAACGGTTGTGCTTATTTTCCACTACATCAAGTGATGATTTGATTCAGTTTCGAGCAGCAAATCTGCCTAGGAATTTATTTCACCTGTAGCATTGTATATTCCGCTTGTCTTGTATACAAGAAAGGCCCTACGGCTGTGTAATTTATCGCTTTTATGTTGTTGTCTAACTTAACATACCAATGTAATTTCTGATTTAGCTGCCCCTAACCCGCAGGCACCACTGCCAGGCTACAAGCCGTTAGGAGAAGCCCACTTTTTCATAGTGTCTATGCTGGGACAGGGACTATAACGCAGTAATCCCAATATTTCAATATTGTGTTGAGTGATAACAGTCAATTTACCTTAATTTATTCGAACGTAAATCTTCTGCTTGGGTACCCTGTACCTGTATCGACAGTTTAAAGTTCATAGTGCACATTTATAAGGCAGGGTGACCACACAACATGCAATAAGGGATACGGGAAAATGAAACTAGGGGGGAATTCAAGGAATTTGAAAGAAAATGACAGTTTTAAAGATAAGAGGGAATTGAACATTGTTTGGTGAGACTTTTCTTTCAACAGTGTAGGTGTATGTATACATCCTAGGAAAAGATTACAAAAACGTATGCATTTAAATAATCACTATTGATTTAAAGATAATATCAAGTGAGTGTAAGTTTTGCAAGCAAGAAATAAATTTAATTATCCATGACTTTACATGTTGAGACCATGCTGGTCAATAGAGTAAATAACTATTGTGTGTCATAGTCCAAGTGGTCAACATACAACATACAGAGTTGCAGGTGGTCAACTTGTAGAGGCCACCTTCCATTGAGTTAATCTGGTGACTGTTCGGTCAGTTAAAATGTGGTCAGCTTTGGAGGCTCATACTGTATTTGGTTCCATGGGGAACCGGATGGCTGTGTTGCATTTTTCAAGCCCTTCGTTTTCTCGCACTTCAATCGAGTGAAGTGGAAATTAATTAAGCGAAACGCTCTATTCGCGCTCATTTAATGACAAAAGGCGTGCAACATTTAATGCAACCTGTTTTATGGAAATTTAATTCACTATCGCACTTTTGTTTGGGGTTTTTATCCTCACCACTGAGGATCTACACGCAGATAACGCCCATGCTTCAAGTGGAGCCACGATATCAAGTTGCAAATAACAATCAACTGCAATTAGCATCCACGCATATTTATCTCCCCATTGCTGTTTTTCAAAAGTGGAATTGTTTTCCTCATTTTCATAAGATCCATGGGGGTTTTAGTGCACGTGATATCTTAATTAACAGCGCTCAGACACTGTTTTTCGCTCGGGTCATTAAGAGGGTGATACACCCATGCTGCATTGCTTTTGAAGTTGGGAAAGTAAACTTGAAAGTACATGTACCCACTTGTGTTTCTAAGAAAGCTATGGAAATAGTTCAGAAAAACAATTCCATACATAGTTTTTTTTAAAAATAAAGCTTTTTGATAAGCTAATGTTAAACTTGGTACTTAACCTAATACCGTAAGAGAATAATTGGAATTGAATGTCGATCCATTCATTGGATTTTGGTGTTTTCACTCAGCAACTAATTTTAATCGGGAAATTCAAGTATGCATTTTGTATTCGTGAAATGTATTTTTCAGCATAAAGACGTCCATTTGATAATGTTAAACTTGGTACTTAACCTAACCCTGTAGGAAGTTTGTATACCATGAGGAGAATAATTGGAATTGAATATCAATTTGTTTGATTTTGGCGTTTTCTCCCGGCAACTAATTTTAATTGGGAAATTGAAGTATGCATTTTGTATTCGTGAAATGTATTTTTCAGCATAAAGACGTCCTTTTGATAATGTTAAACTTGGTATTTAACCTAACCCTGTAGGAAATTTGTATACCATGAGGAGAATAATTGGAATTGAATATCAATTTATTTGATTTTGGCGTTTTCTCCCGGCAACTAATTTTAATTGGGAAATTCAAGTATGCATTTTGTATTCGTGAAACGCATTTTTCAGCATATAGACGTGCATATAAGAATATAACTCAGGATTCCATTGACCTGGAAAATCTGGAATAGTCAGGGGAAAGTTGTTTTGAAAAACTAAAGTCCTGTTATGTTTACTTCCATGTAGCTAGTAAATGAAAAGTCAGGGAATGTTAGTTAAATGAAAGTGTCAGGGAATATCAGGGAATTCGTGAAAACGTCAGGGAAATCGTGATAGTTTGCATCAGCATTCAGCCAGTGGATTAGTCGTCAACTTGCATAAAAATTTGGGTTAAAATAAAATTTTACTCATTTTGTTTAGTATCTCATGTAAAATGTCCTGAAAATGACTGAAATTTGTTAGGGAAATCGATTGGAGAATTTCAGTGGGAACCCTGCTGTTACAAAACACAATAGTCAATAGATGGGACACTTAGTAAGCCTTGCATCCTAAGTTTAAAAACAATTTAATGAAGTTACGATATTCTAAAATCAAGCTTACAATCGAAGCAAGCATTTCTGTGAAAAAAAAAAACAATAATGAAAAAGCCAATTACCAAACCTACTCAAACATTACCGTTTTTTAATGAAAATACATGTATTTAGCGTATGCCATATTTTTGCATTTTTAGTTGTCAAGGAGATTTCTTTTGAAGACTGGAAAATTCATGAAAGGTTAAAGTGAGGAACTCTGTATACTGCATGCGCAAAAGCTTAGAAGTTTGAAGAGTTTGCAACTTGCATACAATTTCAATTTTCAATTTGCAACAAATCTGTATTTTCAATTTGAGCAAATCTACCTTTTTGGTCTTACGAATATTACAATTACAATCCAGTTTATAACGCCTCTAGCTTTACAGGATGACTTTTAAAGTTTGGAGAGCCATTTCTATAATTACGTTCTCCTTGTACCAATTTTTCATATTTCATTCCATAATAATTTTGCTCGAAAATAAGCTCGCTGAATATTCATTGTTGTTAAATGAGACCTGTTGGAGCCGCTTGAAAGGTGGCCATGAGCGTCTTGCCACAAAGGTGGCGCTGGGGGTCAAGGGTGCGATTCGACAACAGGAAACACCAGAGGACTCATCAAGGGACAAGTTTTGTTTTGGGACCGGAAATTAACCCAAAGTCACTATCTTGGCAAAGTCCATGCATATCTGGATGTTTCTTGATGGTCAAATACATGTATTATAGCCTATGATGTCCACAGTAGCTTTTGTCCAACCTCTGTGCTATTATACCGTTCAGCATTGCCAAACCATTCCAATTGTACATGTAGAAGAAGAATATTTATTGACTAATGGACAAATGGTCATTCGTCATTGGGAAACAACGGCTATTTACATGCCCCTAATTGCCCGAAATATGCCTGTTGCATTAATTAGTCACGTGTCGCTGACGTTCGTGCACTTCCTTTTCCTATTCATTGAAAGTGAAGCCATGTATTTATCAGCACGCTTGAGAAACTGGGTCTGCATGAAATTCCAGCATTTGCAAATTCAGCGTTTGCCAATGCTTTCGATTGTGCGGTAGGAAGCAGATAATTGGCCCACTAACCCCCATTTTGCCAATTGAAAGTCAACCGAGTTTTGCATTTTGGCATCCTGTAGTTGTCCTGCTGTGGGTTCGACTACTTGGTAGTTCTGTTTACCTTCAGATTTTCTTACATGTAAGCTTATATGTAGTTCTGACTAATGTCAGATTCAAACAATCAAACAATTTTGGTTTATTTGGAGAAGATTAATCTTAACATACAGTGGTTTGGAATGCAGGCATGTGACCAGGGTGAAAAATGTGAAAAATTGAGTAAAAATTACAATGTATGTAAAAATTCATTGGAAATGAATTACACTAGAAATCCTGCTTAAAACTGAGGAATTTCCTTCCATTCAGGTCCTTAACTTACTAAAATTTGATCATTTTTTAGCTTTTTTTTAATTGCCCTGCTGCGCTCTTTTGAAGAGTAATATTTATAAGAAACTTAAAAATAATGCATTGTGTCTTAAAAAATCATTTCCATAAAAATACAGTTGAAATCCATTTTTGTATGATTACAAAAAAATTCGGCTACGACGTTCTCTTAAGCATTGATAAAATGTTACGCCATACAATTTTTTTCTAGTTTTGTAAGAAAATTACCTATAATGTTCTCAATATTGTAGGTGGGTCGCGTCCTGTAATTTCAGATGCACTGATATAGCTCTTGAAATATCTATTTTTTTAAAAATATTGGGTAAAATGCGAAATAAAACAGATATTGCATGTGAAAAAATCTGAAAAATATCAGATTCTTGGATGTGAAAAATTGTATACCAACTGGTCCCATGCCTGGAATGAAATACATTGTGCATAGATTTCTGTAAGATTGGCCAAGAATCGTTTCGTGATGGGCTATTGGATTTCTTGTAATGCAAGGTGATTTTGAGGCGAGAGGTGAGTCCTCGGGGTAGGGGGAGCTACAACAAGAGATTTTGGCCATGTTTTTTCTGCTTTGAAATGTTCAATCTGATAACTGATTTCTGGTTGTCCATTCACTGGTACGTCTGGGAATTATTTGTAAGACAAAGCGAAAATTCTCATTTGCACGGGACATAAACTGTTTTTATGTATTGGACCTGTTAGGTGATTTTTGTTTCCTCGTTTTCAAGCATTACGATTCTCTTGGCATTGCACAGTACATACATGTGCATGCAATTAGTAATTATGCCAATTGCATTAAATTAGTTCGCAATACGTTGTAAACAATTGCATAAACCACTTTGCAGTCATATGCAATAATGTGTTCATCGTTGCGTATCGTTTCATGAAAAGTTATGTTCCAAAACACACAAGGAGCAATTATACACATTTGAGTAATTACAAAATTAATCTTAATTCTTGTCAAACTGTCGTTATTCTAAAGGTCTAAACAGGCATTACATTTCATGCACTCTGCAAGATACACTGTACCTGAGTCTAAGAAACTACTGTTATGTCATGAATCTAAATCTATTTATGATACCGTGATTTGAGAAAGTTCATGCAGTAAGTTAAAGTAAGCTGCAAAAAATGTAAAAAGTCACCACTAGGTGACAGAAAACAGTAAGGTAAGTCATGTTAACGCACATGATAGACTTAATAACTTAGTCTTAATTGAATTAAGCAATTTTAATTAAAGATCAGTTTAAGGTTGAACTACAAATAAATTAATATTGTTTTTAAAATTCTAAATTTTGCATTGAAAAAGATATTCAAAACAAAATTGAATTTTTTTCTTGGAAAAAACTCTGTTCAGGAGCAAAAGCTAATTTTTAGAGTGCATTTAATACTAGTTTTGTTTTCGAAATTTCAAACTTGTTTGAAATCGTTCAATTCGTGGGCGGTTGCTTATTATTCCAGAAAGGGAGAAATTGAACTGCTAAGTATTCATTTTAAATTGTCTGTTTGTAGATTATGTAGCACTGAATTGATTTTATTTATTTTTAAATTAAATTATAGATTGTATGGGTTCAATGCTGCGTATTGTGCATGCTCTTTGAAAGCATGTTTCGTTTGAATACATCGTCTGGAATAATAAGCAACAGCTCACGAATTGAACGATTACAAACAGGTTTGAAATTTCGAAAAGATAGCCATGTGACCAGCACGCAGAGATAACACATTGTACGTGTCATGCTACATTGGATAAAGACCTTTTGATAAAAATGACCTCGGCTCATTCTGTCATAAAACGTTTCACAAAACGTTCCGGAATTCAGGGTTCCCACTTTCTGGAAAGTCAGGGAATGTCAAAGAAATTGATATCGTTTGCACCAGCCAATTGATTAGTCATCGTCTTTTATGAAATTTTTGGATAAAATCCATCATTTTTTATTTTTTTTAAATCTCATTTAAAAAACCTTGGAAATGACTGAAAAGTATTCTGAGTATGTCATGGAAATCGACTTGACAGGGTTCCCCCACACCTGAAAAACCTGGATAAGTCAGGGAAATTGGAAAAGGCCTGGGAAAGTCAGGGAAAATTGATCTACTTTGAAAAAATCAGGAAAATTCCACAAGTGAATAATACATGTTACATCGATGAATAGGTTAACAAAAAATCAAAACTGCGGAGTAAATTAACCATGAAAGTATCAATTTAAATAAAAAATGATCTTAATTTGCTGTTTTCTTGTGACAATTTGTGTTCCATCTTCTGCTTGTTTAAAATAATCAATAAATACCACAATCCTCACATTAGCACATGTCATATTTTTGCATTTTCTGTGGTCAGGGAAATTAGTTTTAAAACTTGAAGAAGTCAGTGAAGTTGAGAAATTGAATTTCTGGGGGAACCCTGCCTGAGAATTTAGTGGGAAACCTGCAGATGCTCGGTCCTCGTCCTTTATCTTCAGATTCCAAACAATCCCCCAGGGGTCGCTGTCGGCGTGAATTCGCACAAATTCCCTGGGGAAAGCAGAATCTCGGGTCATTGTGTTCTGTGGAGGCCAGAAGAAGAAATTGCAATGGAATGCTTTATCATCCGCGAAATTAGGTGCTTTTTTTCCAAGGAAAATGAGAGTATTAATTTTTTGTACTCCAGATTTGGGTTTCCTTCCAATGAAAAGATAGGTACTCAGAGAAGGGTCATCTCGACCTGCCGACTCATCCTCGCACCTGTCTTAGAGGTGCTCTCATTTCCAGAATTTGTGTGCCCTGCCACCTGGTGCACCCTTTTAGCAAATCCAATTCAATTGGATAAAGTTTGGGCTAATAAGTTTGGACTCGTGCTGAGAACGTGCTTGGGAGTTGTGTGTTTTGCCAACACGTGTCGATATCTGGGGCAGCGCAACTGTAAATATCAAACTGGTATCAGCGACTATCAATAAAGCGTGAGGCCATTGGCCGCCATCTTGATGCACCCCGTTAGCAAATTGCTGGTGGCACGGATTGCCTCAGGTAGTGGGCTGCAGATGGGAGCTGGTAAATCTAGCTTCTAATGCTTCCCAAACCTGAGTATATTACCCAAAATTGGGTATATGTGGGAGAAATGTTGGTAAATTGCACAAGTACCATGAATGAAGTGATCAGTGCAGTGTGAATTGATGCTCGAAAATAGTTTTAATATGTACAGATTAAACTTTTGATGAATATTTGGACGTGTGCTACGGAATATTCCCTGCTCTAAATGTTTACAAAATGTTTATTTTAAACCTACTTTGTCAGTAGACAAGAATGTCAGCTGCCCTAGCTGTCCCTAATCTATCCCAACCTAAACCAATTTAAAAATGCATCCGAAAACGTAATTTCTTTAATTTGCCTACCCTAACCACAGGCATCACTGCCAGCTTATGAGCTGTTAGGAGAAGCCCACTTTCTCAGTGTCTATGCTGGAGCAGGGTAGATAACGTAGTATAGCCGAATATTTATGCTGAATTGGATAAAATGGACTTTCTCACAAGCTGTTTTTGGGTAATATTGGAAAAAGTTCGGGAATCACTGCTTTAGATTTATGGTCCGTATTTGCTTTTAGACGTTTTTGGGGCTTTTATCCCTTCCAAGGGATAGCCAAAGGGGTGTCATGTTCTGTGGGTGTTGTTAATTTACCCAGTTTATACCAAACAATATCACAGAATACAGGTTTACAGAAAAATAGCATAGTAAGATTGAATACAAATGATTACTTGAGGTCAAGGGAAGATACCATTATGCACTGTACGAAAATAACGTACATGTATGTGAAACCAGTGAAATTCGATTCAGCAGTGTTGGTGTCCATCCAAATAAGGTACTCTGCATGTACATGTAGTAACCATATCATAAATTGGTTATATGGACTTCACCGTGAAAATGTCAGAGATTGGGCCTTGGGTAAAAAATTGCGATAAAATCCATAATTTTTCTCATTTGTTAAAAATAAAATTCGTGGGAATGACAGGGAAATGACTGAAAAGTTGTCAGGTAATGTCAGGAAAATCGACTTGAGGATTTGAGTGGCAACGGTGATATGACATCTTTGCTAACTGTCAAAGTAGAGTTCTGAGTTGAATTGAATGAAACAAAGGGTAGCAGTAATGAAATTGCACTTTTACTCTATCAAAGCTGTTGTTTTATTGTCCTTTCTTTACCTGTTCTAGCTGGCCCAGTCACAGCTTTCACTACAGGTTTACTGTTGAAAGTACTGCACTTTAAGCGGTAAGACTAAACGTCCATAAAACCACAGTTATTCAGCAGGGCAAGTTGAGCTTCAGTAAAACCACGTTTAGGCGCCATAAAACCTCAGTTGAAATACATGTAGCATGCATATGGCGTTCTGATTATATTTGGATCCATACAGCTTCTGTGATCACCTGTCGTTCATTGTCATGGCCTAAAATTCTGAATATCAGAATGCCAGCTGGGTGCAGGAAGCCATAAAAGCATTACATTGTGCATCAAAACATTATTCGTTTTTGATAAAGTAAAGCCTGAATCGCCATTCATACTAGGTAGTGAAGCGTATGGAAATTCATTCAGAAATGTCCAAAATGCCACTGAAAAATGGCTAGAAAAAACGAAGGTTCGTCCCCTTCCATGGACCACTGACGCCACATACCGGAATTTCCTAAAAACTATAAAACCATGGGTCGCCTCATTTTGTTACTCGAAAATTGAGCCTTATTTGTCCAAAACTACAAAGGCTCCAACGTCATTGGCTGGAGGCCTTTGTATGCAAGCCTGTATGGTTGTTTGTCTCTGGAATGCATTCAAAGCATTGCTGCATGTGCTGGAAAATGACCTTTCTATGCAAGCAGGACAAATGTCAGACTATAGAAATATGGTGCAGAGCTTAAATTGTTTACATGGCGATGCACAAATAATGGCAACCTGGTCAATGAAAATGGGAACATGTCCAAATGGCTTTGGAAATATGCAGAGCTTTCGTACTGATTTGATTTTGCGTTGTGATGTGCCATCTGTTGGCACTAATATGAGACACTGAAAATTCTGTTGCCTTTTCAATCTAGGTGCAACTTCATGGGTGAAGCCAAAATGAAAGTATTGATTATGGTAAACTAATGCAGTGTCAGTTTTGAAATCCTTTTAATTAGGAGAAGCCTTTTCTCATAAGAAATGGGAGAAACCTTTTCTTGTAAAAATGAAGAAAGCCTCGCCATGTGGCAAGTTGATGGCTTTTGATTTCCTGAATGACTTTAATAAGCAGCACAGGAAGAAACTTTAAACTGACTGTTGAGGGTGTGACGTGCTAGTTTTTTGCAAACGCTGAATGAAGATAAATGGTTTAGTAAATCAGATACAAAGCTTCTGAGCTCTGGAAGTTCGTTATGAAATGTGCACCATCGCACTGTTTTCAATTTAGATAAGAATTTACTCACAATGAACGTTTTTTGAAACAGCATTTTTGAAAAGACTGAAGTGAGTTGAAATGTCAGCCGTAGACAGAATGAGAACATCTACAGGTACAGTCCGATATTGGTAAATACAAAGCTTGGACTCACTTCGGAATATGCCCTGTGCTGCCTTGCTCCAGCATAAACACTCACTATGAGAAAGTGGGCTTCTCCTAACGGCTCGTAGGCTGACAGCGATTGTCTGACGGTTATAAAACATTACATTTTTAGGTAAGGTTAGGATAAAAAAACACCAAGAAATAAAAATAAAAAAAGGATAAATTGCGACATTCTTGTCTGCTGGACAAGTAAGGTTGGAATTAACCAATTTTGCGCAAATTTTTAGCAGAGCATATTCCATAGTACATCGTATATCAGAAAGCTTTATCGTTTATCGAAGTATTCCTAACATCTGAGTACAGTATATTGTCTAGAAACGACACATACTGTACATGTAAACCTGCATTCCAACCATTATTTTTCATGTTTGCTGGTTTCAAAATGTGTTTCACATTAACGGGAAGTTCCCCTCCCACCCCTGCCATGTTAAAAAATTGAAAAAATTGTATACATAACATCTCTGCGAAT
>JAQGAF010002553.1:0-21849 GCA_034687865.1 Kryphioiulus occultus
CCCCCCCCCCCCCCCCCCCCCCCCCCCCCCCCCCCCCCCCCCCCCCCCCCCCCCCCCCCCCCCCCCCCCACAGAGTGAGAGTAAACGAGGGAGTGAAACAAATGAGTGAAAATCAGACCGGATAAATACCGTCACAAGAATGGACATGTTATGAATAAAAGAGTTAAGACAAATACAATAATAATGGGAGATGAGTTTCTTTTATGGTCTGGAAGCAAATTCTGAATGACACTCTTTAAGAAACACAATTAAGAAACGACGTAATAGTTACCGAATAAAAAGTAAGAAGTGAGGGGAACACATGGGATGAGGGATAAATTAAAGGATATAACATTAAGACCCGTTATTAAATTGGAAACCTGCTGGTTCCTTGTTGCCCTGCTATTTAGAGCTCTTAAAAATTCACCCTATGTATATAAAGTATTAATTATACACAAATCTGCGACGCATAAATGGGTCGCAGGTTTCAAGTATAGACCGACAAATACATTCTTCTTCGCTTTCATTAATTCCAATTAAAATCTAATTTAACGACCAGTTAAATTAACCCCACACGCGCGCACAATAATACAAGGAGCGCAAATACTGAAAATGGACTTCAATTAACGTGAAATTTAACGGAGAGCAAATTAATTTGTCGGTTAATTGCATCGATCCACATCTACAACGAATTAACTTTTATTAACACCCAGTACCTCTCATGGACAACAACTCCATGCATATGTTGTCACCACTTTTTCAACAATCTGAACATGAGCATTCAAGACTTAAAACAACGTATTATCCTGCATTTCTCTTTCAATTACATGTACCTTAGACTAGCGATTTATCCGGAGTTGGGTTAACCGGGATAAGTGTGATGCCAATTTACAGAACGTCTTCATCGTCCAATTTTTGTGTGAACATAAGCAGTAATTAAGCATTTTTTGAAACATTTGATCGAGGAACAAAAAATTAATTCTCTAATTTACTTTTAAAAAATAGTCAAGAATTATAAATGTCACATAAAAGAATGCGAAAGTCGCTACGTATTGATTTCAAATTCTTTCCATAATTAGTTGAAAAAAATACATAGGAAAATTACAATTTTTCTGAACAAACGAGAAAAAGACACTTTTGAAAAAAAAACCAGCCAAACATTATGGATCGACATTAATTTTAATATTCATCTAACTAGTTCTTATGCTCAGAAGTCCAAACTATTGCCTAACCATAGTTTGCGTTTCCTTTGTACGACAATTAACTCACACTCAACAGCAATCAACGTTCATTATTAATACTGTCAATTATCGCATATTACACAGGTAACAGTCTTAATACTACAAATTGTGTATAGCTTCAAATCCTGCATTTATATAGCCTGCAATTCGACGTTTGCCTAAGTTATGTACAACTAGTATTTTGGTTATGCATTTAACATAATTTATTTTGGTTCAGTTAAATTTAAATATGTTGTAGTGTATTGCTCGCAACACCAGCAGATAAGGTATGGGACTCACCATGAAAGAAAATTCAAAACTTTTTCAGAATTCCGCTTACTTTTTAACTAGTTAATTTTACTTGAAATATTACTAGTTAAACGAAATCTTCTAAAACTGTGTAATGTTTTGGCAGATTGATGATCATGGAACAGGATTCTTAAACAAGATCGAAAATTTCAAAACTATGTAAATAAAAATCAATTTCATAACAATTCATAAACTTATCTGAAATGAATAACAGAAACTATTTTTCAACATGTTTTAAAAATTTGCTTCTAAAGAAACAGAACTGTAACAAACTTGGAGTATATTAAACGAAGATACGTGATGCTGTAGTCACTATATCTGCTAGACCAATTTATAAAATAGTATATATTTGTAAAACTCTGCTCTGCTTTAAATATTTCATATCAAAAAATGAGAAGGGTTACTGAGCATTAGAATAATTAGAAGAATAATTACTCCGACGGCATTACAAATTAAATTGAATAATTTGTACAGTTTTTTGCTGGTGTTAAAATTCGCCGAATGTATGAGTTAATTTTGAAAGCCATTTTATCCTTGCAATAACAATGAACTTACGACAGTGCTGTGTATGAGTTAATGGCTTATTTTAACATATCCATCAGAATGGAAATGTTAATGTTCACATAAAAATACTTGCTTCCTATGAGATGCCCATACCATAGTAGCTGTGTTGCTGCGTCATAAAACTCTTTATCCCTAAAGTCAAAATTTCGAACAGATAGGTTTTCTTATATAGAATATATAATTGATTTTCATAACAGATTTTCTTGTTTGTACAATCACTCACGTGTCTTTCATTTCCATTTTCAGTTAAAAACAGAAAAGTTAACGTTACCGACTCAATCTAGCTACACTCGCAAATTTAAGCACCATTGATTCGATATGATGAACAATTTCTTACGCATTTCCTTCGTGACAACTACCCGTCTAATTAACACCTGTTGTCCGACGGATTTTGTTACACGACCAGCGTGATCGACTTAGTGATGATAATAATAATAATAATCGTAATAATAATAAATAATGGTTATGATAATACCGGTACTCAATACATAACGACATGACAGTCTAATTAGAAATCCAATTTCATCCATTAATCCAAATGTCTAAACGGGCAATGATCTGGATGAAAAGGATCGACAAGCACAGCTAATACGAATATAAACTGTTTTGGGTTTTGTTTTTTAAAAAAAGTTGGGACATTCAAACAGAAGTATTCCAGTTATTAAATGAAAATGACCTAGACTAAATCACACCGATCACACGAAGCACGAAATTCCAGATTCCATGCTATGGTTTGTCACATTATACAAAGAATGTATATATTTATAAGCATCGATCACCATCGAAATGATGAACTGATTAAGCGTCATCGAAGTACTTTTCGGCAATTCCTGCCAATTGCCCCCATTTGTATATCCGAAATCTCCCTCATATAATTATTTTGCTCGCACTGCACCTATCCTCCCCATTGCAATTCAGATATCTCGAAGAAGCATTTTTACCCCACCGACTATCGTATATCGAAGCTAAACTTTGAATAATTTGTCTCGGGTCAGAAAATTCCTGACCATCCCTTTGATTCCCATAAATAATCGAAGCAATTACCCGCATTTTTCAAGTATAAGGAGTTGTACAAAATGCAAAGCTGCTTGTATAGCCCCGCAATACTGACTGGGATTTCTCGAAAGTTTGAGCAACAAGATCTTGCCGGTAAAGAAAGCTCAGTACTTATATCGTCGAAAACTTTCAACGGAGAAACTTTGATATTTAAATTAATACATGTAATTCATAACCGGTTATATACAGTCTTACCACGCTTTATCCGTCTAAATTTAACCACGTTTTCGAGGTTTGTAACGCAATATCTGAGCTTGAAATAAAATTTAGGACCTAATTACAACTCAACGAGCAGTTGCAATTTAAATGCAGCATGCCGCCAATCGAATCAACCCCGCTATGATAAAAGGGTTGGGACAGAGAAAATAAAATTATATTTCAAATTTCACTTTCATATATCTTCTGTATAAATGCATGATTGTCTTTACGATTCTAGGCTAGGTACAAACGATTCAATGACGCGTTTAGACATGTCACTAGGAAGTTGTATCAAGATATCTGATCATCACCATGGAAAATGTCTCGAACTTCATTATTCAAACTCACACGTTTTCTTAGTTGTATGTATAGTTCTTGTCCACACCAAGGTAACTGGCTTTCTGGCTTCTCAAAATGTTTCCGCATTTCTAGCAAGGAAACATGGTCGAGGAAATATTTAAGGCTTTTTCCCTCTAGTATGTTTCCTCAAACATGTTTCCTCGCTAGAAACATTTGAGGCATTTTCCCTCAAGTATGTTTTCTAGCCAAAAATGTGGAAATATTTTGAGGAAATTATTTGCAGAAACCTTGTTTCTATGGAAACGTTCATAGGTGTGATCAAGGAATTCCATTTATTCTCAAGTGGTTGAGTGTTAGGCAAGGGTTAGAATCTGAATTATACAGGCAATCTTAAGTACTGTGCTGCTAATTACCTAGGCATATAAAATTATTTAAAAAAAGATTTTCAAGTAATCAAACGGAGTTGAAACAGGAGGATGGACTGTTCTGGGTATCATTAGATTTGAAAAACGTCAAAAATACAATTTAAACTCTGTTTTTGAATTACAAATATAAAAAATACTTGTTAATGGTTGTTTTAATTGAGAAACAACTGTAAACTTGACTAGTAATTGGCATTTTACGCCATCTTGCAAAAACGCAATTGAGTTCTTTTTTTTGCAAAATAGAAAGTCTTTCTAAATGGAATTTCACGTTTCACGGTTGCCATGGTTGCGACGCGCCCCGCTTCCTCGCGCATCACCATGTGACTCCACTCGACCAATCAACGATTGCATGTGATGAGCGGCAAATTCAAAATCCATATAAAAACCATAGATGCAAAAACTAACTCAGCCATAGTTATTATAGATAATATGATGTTTTAAAAATGAAAATATGTGAATTTTAATGCCGACCCTACACTATTAGCACTACTGTCATTATTCCAATACTTCAGTAAGCTACCCGAAAATTCGGACATCAATCCATCAGAAGCCTACTGAGTACATGCCACGATCAATATTAACGTCTGTATTTGTTGAAATTGACACATAACATTGCCAGTGTAGGGTTCCACATTACGATTATTTCAGAAACCCATTTTCATTTGAGAATAAATAGAACTGCAAAGTTCGAGACTTTTCCATGTTTGTAACTTGGGCCTATTTTAGCTCCCACCTTAAAATATCAGTCTCACGTCGCCAACAATTGCATCAGTAGCCCATGGGGCTTACTAAAGTACATCGGGTATAAACACGTGTGGGATATGTATAGACCCAGGTCTGGTGCGTCGTTGATATTTCGAGTCTTTTAGGCCCTCGATTGGTGAAGCAGGGACAATCTGCCAATTCAGGAACTGAAATGCAGTCTACTACAGTAAATCAGACATTTACGAAATTTACCTATACGCCTTCAATCCCATTAATCTGCCTGCATTACCATGCTCAGACAATTAATGGTTTATAATACTGAATCAGAGGACTCGTGGATTCGCGATGATAGCTATCCCGTCAATAGTTATACAAATGAAAACTGAGCGAGTTTTCTGAGCACTTGTCGAGCAATGTAGTCAGTCTATCGGTCGATTAAAAACTGATGCCAAATTAAGTGAACGCACATTAAACTGTTGGAAGAAATTCGAGGAGGAGGAGAATGGTGCTCGAGATGCGAGGGGGTCAAAGTTCGTGGTTTGTATCGATCGTAAACGTGTATAGAAAGAAATTGATATGCATGGCCAAAATTCTTCGACTAGTCAACTAGAATTATACCCTGGATTTGTTCACGTGTTGTGCAAAGTGGTCGTACTGAGGCGAGACTGTCGAGGTTCGAGCAGCAAGGACTTCCTGTATAATTCGTCCTCTGGCAACAGTAAGGACGCATCCAGCAAATAATTGGTGACCTATCGAATTAAGGTCAACCATTAAGGGCAACTGAGGCACTGGAATTTGACAAAGGCGTTCCTGTAGAGTGCATGCTCTACCATGCTCTATAAACGTATGGTCCGATTCACAACCATAAGAATATAAAAAAAAAATAAAAAATAGCCAGCTAACATTTGCTAACTAAATATGAAACTACTCTTTTGCATGCCAAAACTACTTGTCCATTGTTGAAATGCGTCCCAGACTGGTTTTAAGCCCCCAGTCCAAATATAAAATTTCCAAATAAACTTCTAAAATTTTTCCAAACCATAAAGAACTCCCGTTAATCAAGATGTGTGTGTTCCATTCGATTGCATATTTGTTATTTTTTACATAAACCAAATGAAGTCGAAACTAGTTTATGGCCAAATTTCGAAACATGGTTAAAAGCAGCCCTTTGCATTGTTTCAAATATTTACGTAATTTCAAAAATAGGATTAAGGTAATAAATATTAAGACAAATTTTCCGAATTCACACCAGTTTCACCACACCAAGACGAAGACAAACAAACAATAAACGTGAAAGAGGATATACAGTGTACGTGCCATTAAACTGAAATTTTCTGTACAACACATAGGCCTACGTAGCCGCAATCCAGAGCCAAGTTGCATTTTCAAGTCCATACCCAATTGACTAGCAACAGTGAACTCCATAATATTATTCAATGAGTGCATGTACCCTTACCTTGGGTGACATCTCAATTTTGTATGCTGTCTGCTGGAAGTGGCGGATCTCTCGTATGACATGAGCAATCTATTAAAACGAGATTTGAATTTTTAAGAAAAAATGTTTAGATAATTAAGGTCGTATAAAAGGACACACAACTTCATTGCGATTGTTACCCCAAGAGGCAAAATTAAAATCAGGAATTATGGTAATTATGGTTATTAACGATATTTCAATGGCAAAAGGCGCGAGAACAGGTTTCTTAATAATTACCATTCTCATCTTAGAAAAGTTGAGCAGACCATCGTCAGTAAAGTTTGGAGTGCCTTCTTCAATGAAGGATAAATCTGTCAGGTACATTCCCAAGTAAGGAATACATGGAGGATCACACCTAAATGAAATAGAGAAAAAAAATGGACTGTAACATTTTGCGCATATGCGACAAAAGTCACCAGCTGTTAATTTCACGCACCTATGTAATGCTTCTCTTAAATTCCTAAATCGTCCATCAGATGACACCAGCGTTTGAAGCTTATCGACAGTTTGACGAGTCTAAGACAGAAAACACACTTTGAAACATGACATAACGTTGCATAAAATGTAAAATAATGATACCAATACCCAAGATGACATTACGACAAACTTTGGGTTAGCCCCTGCTCCAAATCAGTTCAAATACTTATATTTCAATGTAAACTAAACTAAAGTTAATTTCTGATTTAGCTGCCCCTTGTACCAGGCAATCACAGCCAGTATACGAGCCCTTAGGAGAAGCCCACTTTCTGGAGCAGGGACAGTAGAGAATCACTTGGGCAGCTTACGTACAGTTTTTGACACTTTCTCCCAAGTTTTCTTCAGCCTGAACACAGAGCTGTTGACGAAGGCAGCGCAAATCTGCAGAACGCCATTGAAATTGTGCAAACAACGGCAGATGTCAGCTACAGCTGCCCATTTCTCGATCACCGATATTCGACTTGCCATATTAGTACGTCGAATGATCTCGGACACAACTAACCGACTCACCTAAACAATTTACAGAAAAAATTGGAGGCAATTATTAGAAAATTTTAACGCTCAATGCCCAATGCTCAAATATTTTAGAAAAATCTGACCCACGAACTATTAGAACTTACATCATTGAATCGTTTTGTGATTAACAAGATATTTGGCGTCTTTCTCGTTTTGTCAGACTTCATCCATGCCTGGCCAAGAAATTCCCTGCAACAAAATTACCGAGTCACTCAAGTTTTTCGATTTGGGAGTATTTCAAACAACACTTACTCGCTTTGTATCGATATAAAAATTTTATGATCGAGAAGCGTCATTTGCTCGGCAATCTCCAAAGCTGAAAGACTCTCGATGTTTTCAGAACTCGGCGTCTGTGGTAAAATAACCATAAAGTGTAGTTACACCAATGATCCTGAAAAGCTGTCATAAGCAAATTACATGTATAATTAAGTACCATGGGAGGCGCTAATAACATATCCAAATCGACATTTGCGGTGCTGTTGTCTTCCCTGGTCATCATTTGCAGCAACTGCGCTGCGGCCTTATGCTCGGCTGGGAGCAAATGAACATTGCCCACCAATTCTTCTAAGAATTCATTAGCCAACTGTTTTAACTCGGGATTTGATTCAAAATCCTAAAAAGTATTGGGATATTTAGAATTTCGTGCTATCACTTTTGATATTTCATAAAACCAACAATGAAATAACTTTGGCTATACATGTACAATAAACAGACCATAAAGGTTCCACCACATTACCTGATAATGTTTGGATACCCAGTGCCTCAACACCCTCAGAACTCTCATGGTGGCAGCGCTGTTCATCATCGAATCTCGTTTCGCCGTGCAATATCGTATGTCGGTGTTGCCTTAAACGCCCGAGAATATTATTATTTCAAAATTTGATATTTTTTTACAACTTACAGCGCATTTCATCTTGAAGTTCCTTCATACCTGCACTTAAAAATCTCGTGGTTCTCTGGGGTGGTGACAACTGGTCTCGTGGATTGCTGCAGCCAGCCGTAGCGACCGCAAATGCAGCGGCTGCAGATGACGTGCTGCTTCTGCGAAACGGGGATTTAAAAAAAATAGGTGTAATAAAGCCATTCGTTTGAAGTTGTAGTATTAATAAGCAATAATATAGTACGCAATCGTAAAATTACTTATTAAAATACCTTCTCTGAGAAGGTCGTGATGATGTAACAACCACTCCGGCTTTGCTTGAATGCTGCGGGGAATCTGATGACAGAAAACTACCTCTCGGTGTATAAAATGAGGAATCACTCGTGTCTCCACTACCTCGTTTGCTCGCTGAAACAATTAAAATGTCAAGTAAGTTGAGATAAACAGCCCAAATTAGCATACAAAGTGCAATCATTTCGGATATATGGGCTCGAGCTTAAAGATTCTACTGCAAATGAGTACATCCTATGGTTATATGATATCTATATATGATGTTGATTTTATTGTGTTTTTTTTTCTATTATACAGTACGAACGTGTATTTCATAACCTAACCTAACATACGCTGTGCTGCCCCTAGACGTTGACTATCATTAGGTACGCCAAAGTAAGCGTGGTTTGCCAACCCGGTGTAAATGAGTGTTCAATGGCGTCTATGCAAGAAATAGCTTAATGCGTTTTCTGGTACAGTGCGCGCAGTTTCAAAAGAAAACGAATTCAACAGATTTCCACGCAGCAGCAAATTACCCAAGGACATGTTAACAGTCCGTACTCTCTTCAGAAATTGCGATTATCACTGATTTTTCAATGTAGATGCCACCGCCTGCTGGCACTCCATGTGAACCAAGAACATAAATAAATATCTATCTAATCTAAGAAACTTTCCAAGGACTTTATGACCACCATGTATATTATGTCCATATTTGGCGCATTGACTACAACGAAGTACATGGGAATGGTCTTCAGCACGTCAGGTAAAAAAACTTGGTATTCTTAGGCATTTTCTAAAATGTGTTCCTTGTACCTCTAACTGTATCTTAAACATTAATGTATGTTATTAGGGTAGGACTATTATCACCCTGTACAATATGTGCTTATTTGGCCGAGGAACTATATGGAAGTACATGTACAACCATTAGTTCTGCCTCAGTTTTAGTCACACAACGGTCAGTAAAATACTTGAGGTATTCTTACACCTTTCCAAAATTTGTTCCTCGTAACTAACAGCTTTTTTAAATTAATTTTTGTATTGAGGGTAGGACTTTACGATCACCCTAATAAAGAACATGTACACCCATTAGTTCTTTCTCAGTTATTAGTGTGTAAAAACAACCATTTACTTCTGTAAATTTTGCTATTGCTGAAATATTTATTAGCAAATTAGAAATATTGATTATAATTTAAAAATGGATTTTGTGGGCCATCAGCAGACATTTCGACAAATCAGCTAAGGGTATTTGTTTAAAGTGTGGTTGCATGAGCATTTCGGTTTACACCCAAGAGGGGATTACCTCCAGGCAACGACTCAAAATCGAACCTCGCAATCTTTGTGGATAAAAACTTCCCACAACAAAACGCCCGATTTACCTGATCTTCTGGCTAATAAAAACGGACTTTGTCCATTAGATGTCCCCGTGCTAAAGCTAGCGCTACAGGTTGACGACGTGGATTTCCGGTGCCGGTCCAACAACTGTATGTCAATGACTTCCACGTCTTCTTTCGAGCCTGGAGGAGCACTGATGCGCACCACAGTTGGGGTTTTCTGGCATGAAATAGAAATATGATGTGAGAACAAATTCACGCTTTCAGAAAACAGCGGTAGCAAAATTACCGGATCACCAAAAAGAAGTTAGGTTACCAAGGAAGAATGCAGAGTGGGAACAGAAAGGCTGATTTCCTTTTCCTTCTGCTTCAAATTCCCCTTCATGGCCTTCATTTCCTTCTTGTGTTCCTTTTTCTCTTGCTTCGTTTGCTTGGTGGGTGTGGACTTCTCCGAGGACTTCACCTTGGGGCTGGCCGGCGGTGTCCGCTGCACTTCCGGCACTTCGAAATTGACCCTGTGTTCGTTGTCCGCCACTTCGGTGCCCACGAGGGTGTGGGTGCTGGTGTTCATGGTGATGACGGACGAGGGGGACGACGGGGCGCTGGTGGTGGGCTCGGTCAACGTCTCAGAAGACATGGACGCCACCATGGCCTTCGGGATGTTGAGGTACTTGCCGTCTTCGTGGTAATCAGCTTCGTCGAATCGCTTGAAAGCGGCTCCTGGGGAGGGTGGAGGTGCGGGGGGTACGTTGTGGTAGGGAAACCCCGGGGAAATGGGGGAGGTGACCGCGGCGGCCATGGCGGCTGCGGCAGTCGGGACAGCGGGGATGGCCGATACGCTGAATAAGGCGCTGTTGGCCACGCTGGTGGCCAGATGAGATGTGGTGGCCAAAGAGGAGTGGAAAAAGCTGCTTCCTGCTGGGCTTGACGTTGACAAGATGTCCTTCGGCATTTTGGAAAGCTCTTCCTCGTCTGGAGAAATATGCAATGAGAAAATGAGCAACGTATGAAATACATGATGTGCATCATTTAGTGACGGGTTTATTGGTAGGCAATACATGGTGACTACCAATTTCTGACATCGAAATTTCCAGGTTTTCCAGGGTCACATTACGGTTTTTCCAGGTTAAAAAATAACAGCTTCCGCATTTTTTTCTTTTGAAGGGGATTTGCATAAAAACGATATGTGTAAAAATTTTATAATAAAAAAACAGCTCGACTGCAAATTCTGAATTTTAGGCCACAATTGTGTTCAAAACAATGTTTAGTAATTAATAATAACAAGGAAGCGCGCACCATATGAGACTTTTGTGAGAAACTAGACACATGTACCAAATGATGTTGAGTAAACATTAGCAGACAAACATTTGCTTTATAATACAAAAAAATATTAGTTATGCCGTAGGCGAAATACCAGGTGTTTATCCCAATGACGAATAATAACGGATTTTCATAAATTAAAGTGCTTTTTAAGCCATTTTGAAAATTTTATATTTATGAAGACAAACTGACACCATAGGCGAACTTTTTTTTAAAAAAAACCCACAATGTATCAGCAATAACAAATTTTAGGTGTCATCTTTAATTTTTTTCAAGAAATATTAATTATTGAGGAACACGCCGTAGACGAGTCATGTTTAGAAAACTAAACCAAAGACGTCGTGTTGAATTGATTATCAGGTCAATAAATTTCGTGCGGAATATTCAGAATTAGTATAACGAACCAACACAAAAATGCAATTTTGATGCTGAAAAATCCAAGGTTTCAATTCAAAATTCCCTGAGTTTTTCAGGTTTTCCAGGTTGTTCATAAAATTCCCTGAGGTTTTCCAGGCATGTAGCCACCAACCAATCGTGAATTAGAATTACATTTTCTGTGAGTGTATTTCCAATGCGGTCCACAGGACCCAGTAGAAAAATGACTGGCATGGCCCAAGGAGTGTTCCCTATCCCTGTCGTATATCTCCGAAGGGCAGCTGGCCGTGCTAATCCTACGAAAGTTGCAGTCAGAGTCCCACGACAAGACACTGGTGACGCTGAGTCGTCCATACTGGTCTCCAGCAGGCAAACACACCTCCAGTCCTCCCAGGGATCTATGGGAAATCCAAACGGATTGCGAAACGATCATTACAAATAACGTTGCTTTCTGAGATCTGGAAGCCTCCACACAGTACATACGCAATAGAATTGTGCCTTGAATCGGGGTAATCCCGCACTTCAGGGTTGTAGTAAACTTTCTTCAGGGCCTCCAGCACGGAAATACCGTCGGTGAAAACGCGGTAGGTCAGCATAAACGTGTTCAAAAAATCGATGCTGAGGAAACGCAAATCGGTCAACCGTTCCAAAAGCCGCTTCGGTGTTGCGTAACGAATCTAGAAATGCAAATTCTTTGATTAACATAAATTCCTTTAACAGTCCAAAATTGTTCCAGAATGCTGGTTTTGTTTCATTTGACAACTGATAGCATTTTTTGTATAAAAATTGTGCTACAGCTTTCCGACGAGAAGGGGACATTCAATTAGTACGTCATCAACTTAGGGGTAGGGGGTGGGGTGAAAGTAAAATCTTGAGTCATCATCAGGGTGTCTACTGGATTTGGTATGGTAATTCCCATGACTTTCATGATTTCCGTGACTGGAAGAGTTTAAATTAGTTTAAAATTAGTTTAAATATCATTTGTCATCCAGGTGTCTACTGGATTTTTTTTTGCAAAAGTAAAAAAATTCGCCTATGGTGTTTTCTTCTTCAAATGTGCTTTTCATTAAATAATTTTTAATCATTTTTAAACGAATCTTGATAACAATGTAGCTGGATTTGAATTTACTTCGGCCAATGATATGGTTAAGTCAAGGTTTAGTGGGGAGAATACCTGAATATGATGACAAATGCTGACAACTAAAAATCACGATTTTGTGATGACGTAATACTCGAACTACAACTAAATATTGTTTGTTTTTATCGCCCAATCAAATTGTTAAATAAAATTAAGTAATAAATCTGAAAATCTCTTAAATAAAAATACAGCTTGATGATTGTTGTTTTTATTTGGGCATTATTTAGGATGATTTAGGCTGTACTTCGGAACAGGTCATGCTGCAGCCCTGCTCCAGCACTGACGATATATATGATGGCTTCTCGTAATGGTTCGTAGGTTGGTAGTGATTGACTGCGGTTAGGGCAGGCAAAATAAAGAAATTTCAATTTTAGGCATGTTTAGGATTGAATGGGTTAGAACCGTGTTAGGAAAAACACACAAAGGAAAAAAATACATTAAAAGGGTAAATTGCGACAGCAAGGATAGGTTTCATTCTTGCCTACTAGACAAGTAGTGTTGAAAGATACATATTTTGACCTTATTTGTAGCAGGGCATATTCTATAGTGCTGGCGTAGCATATCCATTATTTTCTAGTCAATTATTTGAAAATCCCCACACGTACCTGCGGTACTTTGCAGGAGTTTAAGGTTCGACTAAACCTGATGTCCACGTCGTCTTTGAACAATTTCGGATCATTTCTATTCCGAAGAAAAATCATCAAAACAGAATTTGAGCAACTTTTGCACAGATTTCCGAGAATAAGAAACGTCGTACGAACCTAATGCACTGTGGCATCGTCACCGAAGAAGTGTCGTTATTGGCATTGTGAAATAAGTCGTTAAAATGGACATTGTCCATACACTAATGACAGGAGAAAAGTTAACAAAAATATAACTCTTCGAATGCTAGTTGAATAGTCGATATTTCAAATGTCTTTTGGGAAGGATACAAAATTCAACGAGCTAAGCCTACTCACGTGACTTATGTCACTAATCCAGGCTGCTTTTTCTTGCATGGTGGCCGCTGCTAAGTGGACGATCGTTGGTGGACCTCCTTTGCAATCGACTATTAATTTAAAGTCGAGATTTTGATAAGCGACGTTTTTGCTGCTAGACTGGGCTGGGCTGTCGCTGGACTGGCTGGACATAGAACCTGATGATGATTCTTATTGAGAAAAATAGCAGGCCTTGAGTAATAGTCAGTTTATCTACACACCCATTTGTTATCTTTAAGAAATTACCTCCATCCTCATCTTGACCTTCTCCAGGATCCTCAATTAAAATGGCATCCGAAAGCGGAATTTTACCTACATTCTATAAACATTGGACGTTTATTAAGCTGGGTTTACACTATATAGCAAAATGTTTTCAATTCAAAGTTATACAACATGCTTGAAAATGAGAATAAAATTGTTACGCAACATAATGTTATGTAACATCTTTGTTGCTGTATCGGCAAAGATCAAAGGACATTACAAATATGGGTGTACAATTTATAGCGAAGCACTAATATAACAAATTAGTTTCAACTTTGTTGTGCAATTCGTCATATGACGGTATTTCTAGCGTTATCTCATATTTCAAGTAACAAAGTTATAAAACTTGTTTGAAAATGAAAAGAAAAAATATTCTTTAAAACATCTCAATATTGAGTATTGAGTGAAACTTGATAAACTACAAAGTTTTACAAAGTCCTTCGATCTTTTCCGATTTGCCCTTTGATCCAATTCGATTCAACTCAATACCTTACAATCAGTAAGTGAATACAACGTGGTGGGGGGGTGTGTGGTCCATGAACCCAATATGTCTCATAATATCGTGTAATATACATGTAACACCTTTCCTTCTCATTTTGAAAAAAAATGGTATAACATTGCTATATAAAAATGTTTTGTAATATAGTGTAAACCAGCTTTAGAATTTTTATTTAATGTGTTTTAGCAATTCAAGATAATTTAAAGTACTCTTTTGGCTAAAGTAATGAGTTGATTTATTAAAACAACAATTTCTTGAAAGGGACATTCCATTGAACTTTCAAAAAAGATTTTACAACTTACAGGAACCAAGTGGAGTCTTCCTCCGGAAGTTCTTGTGGTTAGTAGCATGTGGTTGGTGAAGAGGAAACATTGCCGCACTGCTTCTTTTTCACTTTTAAAACTGCTGATTCTATTCCACTGAACTTTATGCTTGTCAACAGGAATCTGAATTAAGCTTCCTGAAAATGGTTTACCAAAACGTTAAACTTCAGCGAAATATTCGAATAAAGACGGTTAATTCGTCTTTTGACCTTTGAGCCCGAAAAAAAGGACACCCACCTTGTCGAACGAATACTTGGTTAACATCTAACAGAATATCACATCCTTCCACAATCATCCTTTCGATTGCCAAATTCTTACGAATGTTTTCTGTTTCACTTACTTCGTCATGCATTTGCTAAAGTTTTAAAACAAGTGCGTTAGTATACAGCCCGTGAATTCATATAAAATGTTTTAAAGTAAGCAACCATCACAAAGATACAAAACTTCAAATTATGTAAAACTATTCAACAAATCTGATTAGTTATTATTATATTGCCTCATATACTGTGTATGAATAAAACCACCTCAGGAATTTAGGCATTTCAATTCAGATATTACGAAGGCAAAAAACGTATAGACTTGCCAAATATTTTTCACATCAATTCAGCATTCAAACTTAAGTTATTTAAGTTTATAATAAAGCAAGAAAGAATCATTTTGGCCTCACCCTAGATAACTCCTCCAATTTGACACGTGCTTCATCCAAACTTTTCCTTTCCACATGATTGTGCGGTGTATGAGCTAACAGTTCATGGATGGTGATGATATAACGTGGAATCTACAATAATTCAAGTGGTCAGTAACAAGAACATGCTATTTGGGAAATTTGGATCACCCAAGAAGGCACTAGAATTACTACGGTCATTAGTAAGAGTATTCCGATAAATGCATGTATAGTTATGGAGACACATTTTGGAGATACACAGAGAAATCCACCTTTGATATTTGGATCACTGCGTGATTCTGACAACTAATTGTATAATCCCTTCCTGACCACTAAAAGGAAAACTGATCAGCCAACCCGTTTTAACTTGTCTGCTTGCACAAGGAAGCACATCTACAGTGTATTTAAAACAACACAAATTTCCATTATTTGATTACAAATAAGGCTAATTTCGATGAAATTTTGAGTGGGTAGCAATTAAAAAATGAGTAACTAAGCTTAATTCATCAGCCATTCCTAATTCATCAAATATGCTTAACGGATTCTTTTGCCAAAGACACATACACTGCGCAATATGCATAATGAGATGCAGATTTATCAAGCAGTCTTATTCCACCAACACATGGTAACATGCAGATTAACTCTCCTAGCGTTTCACGTGGTAACCTAGGTGCAACCACAAGGTGCTACCTGTTGCAAGCCAGCAAGACATAATCCCAACATTCGACTCAGTTCCTAATTTCTTGATTTTTCAAGCATCCCCAGATTTCAAGCACCAGTTACCATAAAACGCGGATATTTTGCAACGACAGTGCTCGTTTGGGAGAAACATCTTGAGTTAAGCCTAAAGTACTCAGTAGAGCCATGCTCAAGAATTGCGACATGCAAACCTGTGGTTCAATTTGGGATATGCTTCTGACCTTATAGCGAATAGAAAGACTCAAAATTGCAAAAGACAGATAACAGTAACCACTGAAAACGTTAGGCTTATCGTAAATTTCCCATATACACCGGAAAGCGTTCGTTCTGTCGCCGGGCATTTTCAGGGAAACAAACACTCACGTTGTCCGGTGATCAATATTTGGGTGAAACACACGAACCACTCGGCACATTTCACCCATGACAGAGATGCTGTTTTTTCGACTTGAACACCTCGTGCAAAATGTTTGGGTCGTGAAACAGCACGAACCAATTCCACGCACACGACCACATACACGTACACAACGCTTGCACACCAAATCACAATTTTATGCAGGACACCACCACCATGGAAGATCGAATTTTCTCCAGTCTACGATGAGCTTTATTTGGCTGGACAATTTTCCGATTTTTCAGGGCATCTCTTGGCATCCTACAGACATCGAAAACACCAAACACGACAGGAATGCTCCACCATCAATACCGATACGGATGCCATTCAAATATGTTACGAGCCAACGATTCGACTAGAGACTGGAAAAAGCGTGACATGCTATCTATGAAAATCCATCGGGAATTAACGTTACCGTATCAATTTGAGAAACAAATACATGGCGTCTGGGTGCGTTCTTCCTTTTCCCTTACAATTTTTTTTCCTATCTCTCTTCCGAACGACAGTTTGGCGTAAATCTCGTCGAATTACACGGGGAGCTGGGGCAATCTTAATTTTTTACGTGTTTTAAAGGGCAGATAGCTAAGCCCCGTGCCGCCAGGTGGTGCCTCGGCTTCAAATGTCAACGAAACCTGGCGCTGAGTGTCAACAACACATCAGCTTCGGTAGCGCTCCAGCATCAGTGCTAGCCAGATCGATGCTGGAGGAGAAGGAGGAGGAAGTGGAGGAGGAAGTAGAGGAGGAAGAGGAGGATTCCCAGGAAGATTTTGTCGAGAGCTGGGGCAGGTTGGGAAAAATATTCAACCAGTGCTTGGCGAGGTGCTGCCGCCAAACAGCGTCGCCAGGCACAAGTATCGATCGCCAAATCGACTGCCAGACCACTGACAAGAATCTCGGAGTCTGAACCCAAACACAACCAGGAATGTCTCTGTCGGAAGCACGTGTGTGAAAAAATAGTTTTGGACAACGAGGACGAGTCTCGAGAAGCTGTTATACAACTTGATTCTGTTCTCGACATGAAATTACAACATTGGACGTTCAAGTACATGTATTATGTCATCATCTCAGGGGAGGGGTAGCCACGTGCTGAGACATGATGGCGGAAGTGAGGGGGTGGGTGGAAATGGCCACATGACAGGGTGACTGGCTAAATCTTTGTGACTTTTCCAGGTTTTACAGACATTTTTAGCAAAATTCCTAGACAATTCCAAACAAACATTTTTACGGATTTAACACATTGTTACACCATTCAGAGACAAGTCATGCATTTGGCCTACCACTTTTTTAAACCCATGGCGTCATCAGTTGGTATGTTTGCTGTGTTTGTCCTTTTAAAAATTTTAATTTAAGGAAAGCAATCTAAATCGTGTTACAATCAAGAGCATGGCCGGAAAAAGCTGGTAATAGTCTAATAAACCAGACAATGTCGAATACAAAAAAATTAGAAAAATTAGATCAAAAAATCGAATTTTGGTTTATTTTCTTTAAAATGTCTTATGCTACAGAAATATTGATAAAGACAGGAACGCAGAGAGTTTTTGTTTTTGAAACCACTATTCCAAATAATGACGAATGATGACATGGGATGTTGACAATGTATGAATGTCAACGTCACCTAACTGTTTTACAAATTCGACCCTTATGCAAATAATCGATTTCTTAAACAACACTGTGATCGTTTGTATACAACCACCAAATGAAATTGGACTGCAAATGCATAAGTCGAATGAAACGGTTGGCATACTGTAGATATTGACATGCAATAAATGTCACCACATGACAAGGCAAAGATTTAGCAGCCATATACTAAACGTTTATAATGTTGTCCCTGATATATATTTTAGGTAACTTAATTTCATGCGTTTGTGTTTCCTTGCATACATTAGTAAACAACATCTGGCAAGCACGGTGCAGGCAGAATGCCTCATTTGATGCTTACCTGGTGCATCGGATATGTTAGAAAAGTTTCCAAAGAACGACCATTGAAGGCTGGTTTTTCTTCAAGTCTTTTGAGCAAGGCAGCAAAAAGAGGGTTTTGTTTGCATTCAGTGAGAACTTGCAGACTGTAATGATGATTGCGCACATATTCCTGGTAGATGCAAAGCATCGGAAGCAGCATATTGAATAAGTCACCTGTGGGCGAAGAAAAATTGTTTAGAAAACAAAAAAATAAATATGATGGTAGATATCGGGTTCTATTATATAGATGCTGTAGTTAAATATGATCAATTGATATTATTTCGCCATTATTCTTTCATATTTCATATACACTTTCAAATTTCGTGAGCATTTAAAGTAAATTTAAAATAGGGGTACTCAGACGGCCGCAATTTTGTGCGAAATGGGTTTCGCAGAACCTGCGAGCCAATGAGAGCGCCACAAGTGCGTATGACGCTCACCTTGTGGCGTTCTCATTGGCTCGCGGGTTCTGCGAAACCCATTTCGCACAAAATTGCGGCCGTCTGAGTACCCCTCATGTATCCCTGAAGTCTGCCAAACTGCTAATATTTTGTCATTAGCATCATCGAAAATTGAAATGAATAATGGTATTTTCAGGTTGAAATTGAAACCCTGTACAAACCAAATGATGGCCTTTTGTGTTCCGTGAAATGTCGTTGATTTATTGAAACATTAAAATCGTCAAGAAAGAAAAAAATGTTCATTGAAATTTATGTGTATGCAACAGTTCCAAGTTTTAGATCACCAAGCAAGGACTCGAACCTGAAACCAAGCCCAGCATCGTGTTTTAAAATAAATTTGAAGTTTTATTTTGCAATAGCTCGCAAAAGTTTTTTTTCCTTTTTACACATTTTGTTCCTTTTTTCAAAAAGTCCAAAAAAAGGATCCTTGGCACGTGTCAGATCACGTTACTTTCCGCAGATTTGCTTCCAGCATGGTCGGCTGCCATTAAGTATTACCTGTCAGTGTTCTTCACGCTATAATTTCTCAACACCTATACATGTATGAAGGTCGAGTTGAAAAATCGCCCAAAATCCGCTATAAACATAATTTGTTAATTTATAAACATGCCGTGTTTTGCCCTGCCAACAGTTGAAATAGTGGCGGTCATTCATTATGCTTCCATAATTTACCGTTGCGATGCATCCAAGCTGATCTTCGACCCGTTCTACGAGGAAAAACCATCAGTGAGAGATTAATATCCTTGACTTTCCTTGACATTTGCAGCGCTAAGAAGGTGTGAGTAACATCTCCGCTCTCGGCGTATACATGTACAGCGGCCTCAAGAACTCCATTAAGGTAGGCCATAAAAGATTGGTGCATTGGCCCCATGCAGGCGGCTGTTATTGAAGACAGACAATTATTTGGATTTGATTTGACATAATTAAATGAATCAAAGGCAGGAGGCAGGGAAGGACACGCGTGAGTGGAGAACCAAACGTACGTTTCTTTTCAACGGATGTAATGAAAAAATGGGTAGTTTTAGATCATAGTCAAAATTTCTGTTTGTGACCCATTGAAAATCGATGGGTATCCAAGCATGGCTCTTTTTACGTAAATTAACTCTGTATAATATTGACTGCTCAGCAATACAGTAGGCTATTCAGTTGTTTTTGCCTACATGTGCGTTTGTTTACAAAAAGCATTGATGGCATCAACATATTGCCTCACTTCAGTCATCATTTGTCGGTCAAGATTTTGTCACCATTTGGCTGAAACCAAGATGATGACATAATACTTGGACAACGACGCCTAATCATTGATCAGTTTGAATTGAATAAATTTCGATTTAAGCGAAAATGTTATCAATTTTAGATCAGAAAGGGAGTAGTAAACCAAATGCTTTGTCACATTCTTTTAAAATGAAATTTGGATTAAAATCCATCAACCCAGTTTGGCAACAAACGATGGATTTTAAAACGAATTTTTATTTCAAGTTTTTTTTGAAAAAGGATGATGGAATAATTGTTTATGACAAAATTACCAGTCTCGCAACAAATGCTGGATTTCAACTGAAATTTTCTTATGACAATTTTTTATCAAAGCATGATTTTTTTGCGACCGAATAACCAGTTTTGCAACAAATGATGGATTTTAATTGAATTTTTTTATTTTAAACAATTAATACAAAATACTTGGTTGTCCCATTCTGGATGGTTTTTAAATGTGGTAATGCAACCATGCACGAATAAAATGCATGCCACGACGTCTACATGTTCCTCAACTCAAATAAAACGATGTAATACTCCCGGTTACCCAGTTTCTAATCTAGATTTTAGTTCGATATGTCTTTGAGTATACGGGCTAGTTCGTGAAAATGAAGTATTTTCATTAGCAGCTGCGATACGGGAATACATTTGTTATCAAGCATGCAAATGGGACGTTTATAAAAAGTTTATAAACGTACTGTAGATATTACTCAATGTTGTCAACTCGTTAAACAATAAAAGTTGAAGTTATTGATTATTTTTCGGATAGTTTTCAATGCGTTATTATCGCGTAATTCTTGCAGGCCAAATCTCACTTTTTCTCAATGGACCATCTCGAATTCCGTAATTTTTGAGCACCGTGGGCATACGTCAGTCACCAAAATGGCGAAACTTCGAAAAGAACATCTGGATTTTACCAGTAAAAGAGTCGCGTAGTTATTATATTTCGGGCGTGAATTCGACACCGCGAGTCAGATAACCAAAGTTAAATAGTCGAAGAAGTGTTTGAAGACGGTGTTCTTTCCGCGGTTGTCATTTTGAACGCAGAATGGATGCGAAACAACGAGGACAAGTGACACCAAATGCACATGGGTGAGCAAATGTACATGTAAGTCAGTTGGTTTTATAGAATCACTTCTGTCGAACTCGATCGTTTTACTTTACCATATAGCGGAGCATACATGATAGCAAATGTAGAAATGCAGAGTACAAAAAGTAGTTGCGATGGCTTCGCTTTCCACTTATAACATTCCCCTATTCATGTACTGCATAATATGGCGTAGGCCTACTTTAGAGCATCATGAATCCAAGGCCAAGATCCAAACCAAGATTCAAGGATGGCATTCTGCTGATACTGTATACTGCTACTGATGCATTCAGACGCAATACAACCATTTCGACGGTTCACCCATCTCGACACGTGAAAGTAATCCAGTATCAGACGACCATCAGACAGACTTTCGCCAAATCGTTCTAACCAACAGAATTCCTCGCTTTCTGAGCATTTTGCAAATCTATCATTTGGTTTTTAGAATCACTCCAGTCTTCAGTCGAACTCATTTTAGTTGATAATAAATGTAAAGTGGAGCAAACATTGTAGCAAAGGCAAGGGGTTGGCAACTTGTGAAGTCAGGTGTACATGTTGGTTAAAGTTCACTGAAGTCTTTGAAGTCCCTCTGAAGTCTTTGAAGTCCCTCAGAAGTCATTGAAGTCCCTCAGAAGTCATTGAAGTCTCACAAACCGCACCGTCACCCTAAAGCCTCGTTCAGACAGGACGTTTCAAACGAGATTACTCACCGAAACTCGTTTAGAATTTGCAGTCTGTACTCT
>JAQGAF010002554.1:0-21846 GCA_034687865.1 Kryphioiulus occultus
TTCATAAAAAGTTAATTCATAGTAAAATATTTCTGAAAAACTCCTATTCGCATTTTTCATGAAATATTTTTCAGATACATAGTGTCTCCATATAATGCCTTGATAGCATTTACTAACCAGCCAGAAATCCCATATTTGCCCAGCAAGTCCCACAGTATCTCTCTGTTTACATTATCGAAGGCACCCTTGATGTCTAAGAAGGCTACGAACAAGGGGCGCCCTCTTTTGGGGGCAATCTGATGGCGCCACAGCATCGGAGTTTACCGGACGATTCGCTAGATGGCGTCAGTGTGGGTTCGAAATTTTGAAAAGAAGCTGGCGGCACGGCATCCGTTTTATGATCTCACACCTGTGAGGTAAGCGGTAGGGGAAAGTTGGTGTAGCTCGGGCTCTCGAATAAGCCTCGGCAAAAAATATTTTCGGTAGTTTCAGCTAGTTTCCCGCCGTGCGGTGGTCGGAATGAATGGATCGCGGAATTCCCACCAGCACGGAAAGGTGACACTTCGCTTTTCAACGGCTCTCACCTGGCCGCCTAAAAGTGTCTCTTGGCGGTCGTTCGATCATTGATTTTCGCGTCAGCATCCAACGGAAGCGTGGCCAACGGTCGTTAAAACTTGTGGAATATATCGACTTCTGCGGCCCCAAATCGACCAGTGACTATCCGTTCGTGGTTGCCACCGGGTCTCGAGGAATGTGCCGAAATTGGTGAGACAACATGTGCGCATGTCGCCTGGAGGAAATGTCATCGAGGAGGACGTCGGGCTACGATCTGGAGGATTACATTCTGGAGATGGAAAACCGCGCCATGAATTTCGAGAACGGCGCCAACCCCTCCGAGTCGGGCACCGACGTGTACAGCCAGTTGTCGCAGAAGGAAAACGACCTGATCTTGGCGGCCGAACTGGGGAAAGCCCTGCTGGAGAAAAATCAACAGCTGCACAAAGCCAACGAGAGGCTCAACGAAGAGTACAACGTCAAAGTAGAGGTAGGCAGGCACCGTAGCCTTATCAACTGCTTTCAGTTTTAATTAATATTTGATTAAGACTACCCAGAGGTGCCCGATCGAATATTGATCAGTTGGCTCCCTTCCAGAATTTCAGAAAAGTCAAAACCTGGTTACCGGTATTGGGGGATTTTCCAAATGACCGTCAACGTCAGAATTCGAAAGACCCGCTTGAATTCGACAAACTTGGGTCCGAAAATGAATTTCCTAGAAAATAACCGATTGTCCTATTGCTTCGTTCGGTTTTCGACGAAACAAATTATACAAGGCGGAATTAACATTACAGTCTTGGGCGAAAATCATGTAGAGTTTTTGGCGAATTTCGCTCAAGTGTCAAGGGGCCAGATGTTCGAAAGTGTTCCGTGAAATAGGAGCCCCTCAGCCCCCAAAAGGTCTGTTCAAGCCATTCATTAAACTTTTTCGGTATGCGGGTATTCAGGGCCCCGCATTTTGTTCGGAGCATCTGTCCCTCGTAATATGCAAATTAGCGAGTGGCAGTGAAATACCTTGTACTTCCATCATTGAAGCACTGATTGAAGCAAAGAATGGTACATGTATGGTACAGTATATCTGGAAGCTTTTTACATTGTAGAGAGTGAACTTGGAAAAATCTGTCTGATTACTTCTCTCTCACTTTTCCTAAATCACTTCCTTCCTTCCTTCCTAATGTCGCATTTCTTATTATAGTATTGGAAATATCCCAAAGAACAACCTGCGAAGTTTTCTTGAAAATTTAGCGTTGATGAGTGATGGCGATTAGTTATTAATTACTGTATATTAACGGAGCAGTATTAAACTCAAATTACTGTAGGTAGAATCCTAATTGATTAGAATAGAACAGTAAAATGGAATTAATATATGTAGAACAATCCTGCGTGAAAAGCTTCCAAACAAGCACGTGCATATGCAAATGCTCAACAATAGGGGGTGACAATCCCAAAAAAGAATTAAGTTGAAGTTGAAATTGAAATTGAATTTGACTAATTGGGTGTGCGTATCCGCAAATGACTTCCAAAACCGGTTTGGCAGGTTTTGGTAGCCATATGCACATGCGCACACCAATTAGTCAAATTCAATTTCAATTCCAACTCAATTCTTTTTTGGGATTGACACTCCCTAATATCCCAGTTCAAAGATGTCGTTGCACTGGTGAGCATTCGGTATACGGATTATTAATTGGCGTTAATTAATGGGTATAGTGTCTGAAAACGGTGTCAACAACGAAATAATATTGAATGCAAATTTATTTTTTGCGCCAAATTCTGACAACCCAAATCCATTGAGTTTGCTAACTAACGTCGAAGCTTTCAGTTCATCATGATGGGTTTGGCTAGTGCTTGGTTTATGAGAAACGTGACCATAGTTTTAGTGAGCTGTGAAAAAACTCGCCTCTTTTATTCCTTTCATAATGACAGACTGACAGTTTCGCCCATGTTGGATTTGTCTTCTCCAGTCTCCACCCTTTGTTCCTTATGGAATTTTTAACTAGGTCGACAAGTTTTATTTACCCTGACATTTTTCATCCAGTGGCCAGCCCACTCAACCCTGTTGTTGACACTTTATCAGTACTTGTAAGCTTATACCTGGCGAGAAACATTTGGGTCTGAGATACAATTCGATTCTAGCGTGAGTCATTGTGTGTAAGATCATGTGTTGGTTTTGGAAGCTGAGTGCTTCTGAAGCCAAACAATCGTAATTTATACCTGGCCATATTACTTACGAAATAGCAAACAGAATTTTTTATGGCAACTGAGATTAGAATCGTCTGCCTCGGTTGATAACGTGGTTTTCTACAAATTCAGCTTCGAAACTGAATGCAATTGTGCATTCACCTCATGCTCGTTGTTATCAAATTTTGCATGATGTTGCGAAACAGAATGGTTGGCATCCAATTAGAAGCTAAATGGCTGACTGTATCTTAGTGGTATCTTAAGTACTCTAGATAGTTTGATTTTGCTCCATCAAGCCATCCAACCTTGATGAGGCATCCAGAAGATAAACTCGATTTCTCATCAAGGTTGGGCGGTGCCTGTGTTTTAATTAGAGAAATAAGTCGGAGCCGGATGAATAACTCGTTGTGAATTTTGCACGCAAAATACCGAGAAAAAACAAAGAAACGTTGAACGCTTATTTAGCAACGTGAGAAAATACCGCACGTGTCACTCCGAAATGAATCTATAGTGGAACAACTTAGGGATTGGAATTAAAATAGGAAGTTTTGAAGGAGAATCAGGGAGTTTTAAGTGGCTGCAGGGACGTTTCCTTCTTATGTATCTGAAGATCATTAGTTTTGTCATGAAATAAAACTTTGGTTGGTCCCATATCCTAATAGACATTGAACATTTTTTGAAATCATGAAAAAGTCATTGAAAAGTCATAGAATTTGCAATACCAAATCAAGTAAACATCCTGGAAGAAGCTGGAAGAGATTACAGAAGACAATTTTGCATTAAAAAAACATCTGGATGGGTTTTTGATTTAATATTGATGTACAATGTGAGTCAATTGATGTTTAGTTGGCAGTAAACTCGTTATAAATGTACAAAGTAAATTTTCGCTTTTAGAAAACTATCTGGATCAGTTGGATGTTGAGTTAGTAATGAACTGGTTAAAAATGATAAAACAAATGTTTACAATGGAAACAATATCTGGGATGGT
The DNA here is from genome assembly GCA_034687865.1 of Kryphioiulus occultus. Taxonomy (NCBI): domain Eukaryota; kingdom Metazoa; phylum Arthropoda; class Diplopoda; order Julida; family Julidae; genus Kryphioiulus; species Kryphioiulus occultus. The sequence goes on from JAQGAF010002554.1 coordinate 3,662, forward strand.
TTTTTGATTTAATAATATATTCTGCCATGTGCATGAGTCAATTGGATGTCTAGTTAGTAATAAACGCTTTATAAGTTTACAATGCAGATTTTGCTTTTAGTAAACTATCTGGATGATTCAGTTCATGTTTTGTTCCATCCAGATAGTTTTCTAAAAGCAAAAATATGCATTGTAAATTTATAAAGTGTGTATTACTAACCAAACTAGTAATCAATATTAAATATCTGGGAAATTTCAGGTAATATGAACTGGGAATTTTCAGGGAAATTTCAGGTACCACGAAATTGTGAAAGTGAGGTTACTCTACTAACTAGGCATGGTCATGTAAGTTGTCAAAGTACACGAGCACCTTCTTCATTAGTAAATTCGTAAAAGCGTTTTCATTTTTAATAATCATGAGCACAAACCTTTTCGACCTAGACCTAAATTAGGTACCGTTAGATAAAACTTTTATTCAAGTGGCTGCAGCAATTGATGACTAATGCAGTCGCAAATGCCATACTGTATAGATACAAATGCTCATTTCAGACGTGCAATATATTACGTAGACAGAACGCCTTTCTAGGCTGGCAGTTTTATTGTTTGAACATGATTTATATCGCATTCATTATCGAGAATTCCGTGATTCATAACACGCTGATAAGATTTTGGTGCCCAAATCTGAGGGAAACAAATGTCACTCCATCGTAATCATAGTTCTATCAAAGCTCACCTATGGCTTTGCTTATCTGGTCTATAGAAATTGCTGGAGAATGTTTGAACAATGTATCTCTAATTATTGCGATTAGGTTTTGATTCGTCACGAACTAGCTGCATTACCGGTTAGCTGCGTGGCGTTTATAAAGGCAAACTTAACGTAAGTAAATATCGAGCCAGTCTCACCCACGTGTATCTTTAGGTACTTTATCGAATTCGTTAATTTGGCGAAAGTTTTGGCACATCCGTGCGAGGGGTGAGGTCACTCCTGTAGATTTAGTCATCTTTTTGTTTGGCGATGGACGCATCAGTATCCTCCTTGAGGGTACTGTTCCCCTCGTCTGTTGACCATGCGTACCCAACAGGTGGGTGTTCAACCTCTTCTGATTCCGGTTCGGATTTCCACTTTTTTGTTTTCGTGGTTGCCTTATTAGATTTTCAACTTGGAATATATGTACGTCCTGCCCAGCAATTTGCACGTAGGAAGCTAGAGCACATGTACATGTAGATGGGGGATTTTAGCCCACAGTTCTAGGAGAAGAGTTTGAAAGTTTGTCTGATAATTTTAATAACTAAGGAAACCCCATAGGCGAAATTTTTGGAAAAACTTCCTTTAAATTTTAAAACAGGGAATTTTGTTCAAAAATATAAATCACCATGCAGTTATAAATTCCAGTGAATTTTTGGGAACGTTTCAAGCAGTTATTACAAATTCGTGATGACGCATAATCCATCGCTTCAGATCATTTTTTATTTAAAAATTTCGAATTAAGCGTAATTTGTCTATAAAAAATGATCTGAAACGACGGATTTTAGCTCAGTAGTCTATCAAATTGGATGGAAGCGTTATCATAAAAATCTGATAGCATTAAAATAGGGTTCCCTCATGCCTAGAAAACCTGGAAAAGTCAGGGAAAGTTTATTTACTTTTAAAAAGTCAGGGACAGTCAACGAATCAATAACAGATTTTGCATAGCTAGTTATTGGTTAGCACAAAAATCAAGAGATGACACACAATTCTGTAAATGAAATTAGGAAAATTAATTCCTCGTGAAACGTTTCCGCGTGAAAATTTGTGTTCGATCTCCTCTTTTTATGCATGTATTGTGAGCAATAAATACACGTTTACCATTTCTATTTGTGCGATTTCATTGGCCAGGGTGGTCAGGGAAATTTGCTTTAAAACCGGGAAAGGTCAGGGAAAGTCTGAAAGTTGAAAATGTCATCTCTAGAGAAACTCTGTAAAGGGCCAGTGATGACTCATCATAATAGGAGCTAAATCACCTCTAGATCAATAAGTCATTTTAGAATTTTATCATTCAATAACCAATATTATCGCATCTGGTTTATTTGCTACCTTCCTTTCAACAAAATCGCATGGCACTCGAAGCTTAATCAAGTTTTAATTCCTGTGGCAGTCGTGTGTGGACATTGTTGGGTCGACAATGGCGATCATATTTTTTGTAATTTTGCCAAGTTGCGTCATTTGGTGTTATTGATTGCCCGCGTCGCTGCTGGCAAATATTTATTGACCATTCGTGGTTGCCGTATATTGGGGGTGTTGCAATATGCAATATATCTATTTTTTAACGTCAATGTTGTCCACAGAAAAGATGGGCTTTGAGATGTTCATATTACAGTGGTCTCCGATTAATGTGATCAAATTAGGCCCATGCTATTTGGTAACAATAGCTTAATGACAATTTGAATTCTTATGTACATATACATGTACATCACATAATTTAACTTTATAAAGCTATTTACAGCTAAGAAATTACTTATATTGGTTTGCTTATAATGTTTCTGTATAAGTTCATTAATGAAATTCTCATTTTCATAAATGTACTGTATTTGAAAAATCAATTGATTTATGTTACACACCTAATCTAACGTAATAGTGCTACTGTCATCTCAGCACTTTTTGATGGATTCTCAACTAAGATGCACGTCTCATATTCGTCAACATCAAAATCATTTTCATCAGTCAGCTCTATTTGACTCTCAGACAACCTGGCAAGTGTCAGATTTAGTCTTTCTGGGCTGCTATTGCAATATTGCCGCCAATGAATATCGAAAATTTTAAAGAATGATAACACTAAGCGATGATTTGACTGCTTATATGTATACGGGCGTTCGGAACTTGACGATTTCGATAATAATAAACGAATGATAACATTATCCGTGGTCACATTAAACGGACCCCACTGTTTCGAGATATTCCTTAATTTTGTAATAGGCCTAAACTTTCATGTATATACGCCGTAAGTTTCGATGATCCTGCCCGTTTCTTTAATCGTCCTTTAATTATTTGCGGTGTGACCAGCAGAACGACCTATGATTAACCCGATTTTCAAATGTGGGTTAATTGTAATGCTGCCTATTGGTCTTCATGGGCCATGTAATTAAGCATCCTAATTGCTAGTTGGAGCGTTGGGTTTGTTTTGTTGCCTTTTGAATTGTTACCACCTGAATTGAGCCAGCAATGCGTTAATTTCGGTGACGCATTCATTTGTCAACGGACTAAGAATAATTATGTAACCAGTTTGGGAAAGTTCCTTTAAAACTGAATTGACCACGAAGAAAGCATTTGAATAATGGTACGGTGTCGTTGCATAATTTTTTAAGTGGTTCCCTGATGTTAAACTCAGTAACAGGTAGTTGCCAAATGAAAGGGAAAGCTGCCATCGAACACCTGTTACTAAATGAGTCCAAATTTCCACGTACATGTAAAACTAGATTCGTTTTAACCGGTATTAATTTGCTGGAGGGTAATGCAGGATGTTAATTGTACGTGGAGATGTTAAGGCGATACTAAAACTATTCATGTGATATGGAATTGAGGAAATCATTACTGTTATAAAAAGACAAGTTATTGCTGAATTTCTAGTCGTATCCGAGAATATTTTACGATTTTAAATTGGCAATTCGTTGTCAGGCGTTGTAGAATTTAATGTAGACCTATGTTAAAGGTTCACGCTGTTAAACTTGGACCATTCGTATTATTATCGATAACTGACTATATGGGAATAGCACATAAAACCCTCAACTCCATCCGTGCACAGGAGTTAACAAAATCATTGTGATTATCACAAAAATTGCAGCGATTTTCTTCATCAAATCCGAACATTTTTCTAGATATTTAATTACGAGGTTTCCGCTTTCTGGAAGGTCAGTGAATGTCAGGGGAGTTGAAATAGGTTTCTATTGTAATTGTATTTTCAAAGTATTCAAAAAAATGTGATGCATGGTAAACTTCGATTCAGTGCTTGAAAAATAAAGACATGTACCACGCTCGTACATGTACCTGTAGTATACAGTGACATAATATTGTGTCAAATTTCATGTCATATGTTGAAGAAATTAATGAAAAGTAGACAGGGAATGTCATGAAAATTATTGAAAAGTAGTCAGGGGATGTCAGAGATATGGAATGTGAGGGAAATTATTGAAAAGTAGACATGGTATGTCAGAGAAATTGCTTAAAAATAAACAGATAATTTCGGAGTAATGAAAAGTAGTCAGGGAATGTCAGGGAATGTCAATGAGGTCATGAAAATTACTGATACATGTTAGTAGCCAGGGAATGTCAAGGAAATTATTAAAAAATAGACAGTGAATTTCAGAGAAATTTCTGAACTTTAGTCATGGAAATTACCGAAAAGTAGTCAGGCAAATTACTGAAAAGTAGTCGGGAATTTCGCTGAAATTGCTAAAAAGTAGTCGGGAATGCCAGAGAAATTCCTGAGAAGTTGACAGGGAATATCAGAAAAATGTCTGAAAAGTAGACAGGGGATGTCGAAGAAATTGCTGAATAGAAGTAAGAGAATGTCAGTGAAATTGCTGAAAAGTAGCCAGAGTATGTCAAGGAAGTCGACCTGAGGATTTGGCGGGAGAACCAGGCTTATACATGTACATAATAAGAATAAAATATTATTGGGTGCATGTACACTGTATTGTGCATGTACATATCAAATATTTGGTAGGCCAATCCGAAATAGCAGGATCTGTTCAGTTCTTAATTTGACTCATAAAGCTATAGGGAACCCCCAACTCAAATGGTCAAATTACAGATGCCGGTAATTTTTATTACAGTACAGTATTTGTATGGCGTATATGATGTATTTTCCCACGTCTTAAACTCTTAGTACACTATTGAGAAAACCAGCTACCATTTTTACGAGAAAAAAATAATTCCCGCGTTTTTTTGTCTGTTTACTGTAGATAATAACGAGTTAATTATTTCGAAAACTTCGGGCTCAATTACGCACAACGAGCTACGGCGCCAAACAATTTTATCAATTTAATCATTATTATTTTTATCAAATTTCCCAATTTTTTTGCTATCATATTTTTTGTTCATCATATTGTCGAACCCATTCCACTCGTGCGAAAGTTCAACACGTAGCGGCGGTTTGAGCAAAGCTTGTTTGAAAAGCATCTTTCAGCAATCAGTAAAAGCTACTTTCGAAAATACATGAAGAAGAAAAAAGTATGATACGTACTATAAGCGACATGTAAAAAAGTGGGAAATTTCCTGTTTGACGGCCATTTGCGGTGCAGGTTGGCGAAATCTCCATTAAGTTAACTATCTTCTTCCGTTCTATAATTGACCATTAGTGGCAAGGTGACTTACGGTATATATTATGAGGTTCAGATTCACTGAATTTTAAAATCACCCTTAGGCCAGTCCGGATACATGTATGTAATGTATTTCTATCACGACACTGCAAGTTTCACTGTCACTTCATCTGCTTGCCTCTGTTGCTAGATTTTTTATCATAAGTTTTTTTATATCAGATATTCATTATTGTATTACAGTGACAGGGGGTCCAGATGTTGTTCAATACCCTTGTAGAAAGATCAGGTCTGTAGAATGCATGCAGCTTGTATGTACATGCATTTTAATGCCATTCTGCAGCTGCTTACTGACTTCAAAACAACTGCAGCTGCAAGTGTAGCTTCTGAGCTTTATTATACAGTTAGCCTGCATGCATTCAGAATGCAGCTCAGTTATGCTGCAAATAAAACTTAAAGTCAGCAGTGCTGCTTGTGACCTGCAAAAGGACTTTGCCTTAGTGCTTCATAAAAGTTGCTACGAACTTCACTGAAGTTCATTTTGTGAAGATGATTTGCAGTTCATGCACAGTTATTGTCTTGAATGAGCTTATTGTAGATATTTAGCAGGCCATTCAAATGCATTTTTCTGTATGTGCGAAAAATGTAATTGTTCAATAATAATTAACATCAACAAAGATTAATTAATGTATTACATAAAAATTATTTTATAGTTTACAATTATAATAATAATTATGTATATGTAAATTATTCAAACAGTTCTCTTGATAAGTTCTTAATTTCAGAAATGTTATCTACATTAATTGTTGCTGATGAGTATGTAACGCCAGAAATAAAGATCACCCTAGCTTCATCTACATATATAAGTTTGAATTAGATTTATCAATTGCATGACAAAAAACAACAATTAACAAATGCAAATAATGTTATAACAAAATTTATGAATTAAAAGTTCTGCATCACTATATAGTATAATGATTTGTTTTTGATAAGCTTAAATTTTTTATTTAATCTGATTCACTTTGATTTGGAAACAATACCAGAAATGCAGAAGATTCATCATTGTCATTTTGTAAGTAAATCACTTTTTCCAATATGTCAGATATATCGATTACAGAGAAATTATCATTAGTTTGTGAAACCGAAAACACATGTTCTCCTAACTTGCTTTCAAAAATACCATCACTTGGATACACATTATTCTCAATTGTAATAAGATTTTTAACATATGCTAAAATAAGCTCCTGACACTTACAAGCTTCAATGCTTAGACAGATACATTGGGGCTTACACTTAAAATAAAAACAAATTTGAGCAAAACAATTATTCTTAAGTTTTACTGTATAGCTGTTTCTCCTTCTTGGCAATGTATAGAAAACAGAATGGAATACGTCATTCTTTATACGTATCCTCAAAAATCGCTGCACAATTGTTGAAAGTGGAGCCTGTCCAATGTATTGGCTATAGGCATAAAACTCATCTTTTCTCAATGTGTAACGTTCCACTGAACCCTTTAAATAAACATCCTTTTTTAGAAAACTTTCATTTTGCAAAGACTTAGAATTTTGCAATTTGATGTAAAATTCCTTTGCAGTTTCATTTGCTGGAAGAACTTGCTTTTCTAATTCAGGTATTGCAAAAATTCTCCCAAATGCCGACATCACTTGGAGGCCTATATTTTGAGTCCCATGAAAAAGTTTTAACAGGTAATTGTTCTTGTCTTCATAAGGAAAACAAGAATGAGTATACAAAGGACCAAGACACCTCACAGAATCAACAAGATGGAGTAGATTGTGAACATTAATTGTTTGGAATCGCGCAGCGTAGAGTTCAGGGAACTTTTTGCAGTAACATTTTAGTAATGTTTCTGCAAATTTTAGTTCCTCTTCAGAGATTCTGGATTTTAATAACAACCAAATTGCTTCACTCAAATACAGAAAGTGATTGAAATAATCATCTGGTAAGGCTTTTTTAAGAATAACAGGTCCATAAAAAAGAAGGAATGAACGAAACTCTGTAGCTTTCCAGTGCTTTAGATCACTCACAGGCCGAGGACAACGGCTGATTTTGTTAGTAGTGTGAATAACCATCATTTGAGTATCAATCAGGCTTTTTTTATGCTTTGTAATGTAAAATGGTTCTTTGGAATAAGATGAATTAAGCCAAATAGTCAAAAGCTGCTTCATGTGTCCAAGCACACCATGCATGTAATCTATCCCAGTCCCATCAATGCTGTCATAAAATGGCAGTGTGGAAAACCATGAAATACCCTTCACGCCATTTATAATTTTATTTTGGTTAACTGCATTCTGAATATTTTGCAAAAACGCAATCCTTGTTCTCTTAGGACCATTTGGATTTTCCTCAATATATGGATAAGAGTGCACAACGCCCTTGTTTATTGTTCTCACAGTGACACCTGGCTGATCACACTTGGCACATCCATTCATTCCATTAAATTGACGCATGTTCATCACCATAGCTTTAGCTGGAAGATCAAATGTTCCACAAGCTAAAAAGATTTTGCATAAAAATGCCATTTTATCACTTGTTTCTACCATTATTCCATTGGTTTGAAAATCTTTCAGTACTTTATAGAAAGGGCGCAAGTATGTAGCCATAACTGGCTTTTGGTAACCACACCATAGTCCAGCCAAAAGCATGTTTTCACGTTTCATGCGTTGGTCAATTGGCAGTTCGTTTATGATAAAGTACAATGGCCAAAATGAAAATTTAGAACTTTTATATAAAGGCACACCATCAGTATTCCATGACAAAGAAATATTATTACCATTGCATAAATTTGGGTTGCTTTTGTAAGTACTACCATCATAAATGTCTGAAATATAATTGTTCACTGGTCTTTTAAAGCGATGCTGCAAAGTTGCATGGAAACCAGATCTTTTGAACATGGATTTTATTTGAGCCTCTAAGGAAGCTTCATAAAAAAAACCCTTTTCAAATTTCTTAAGGGGTTCTAAATTTGTCTTACATAGTGTATTAGAGCATTTGTCATCAAATTTTTCAGCATAATGAAAACATGTTGTGCAATAATCATGTGTTTTTATTGGGAAATTTAGTCCAGTGAAAGCTTTTTTCATTTTGTACAAACTGGAAATGCAGATGTTGGGACTAATGCAATGAATTTGAATCAGAACAAGCAGATTTTCCAAACATTCTCCAGTTAGCTTAAATCGGTTTGTGAAAGCAGAAATTAGCAGTATGCTTACTCCTAATGATATTGGTGCATTTTCATATAAAGGTTCAAAAAACTTCGAGAAAGTATTTTCTTGGGTGCCTTCAGAACTTTGAGAATCAAAATCAAAGAAATCCATTTGAACTTCTGGAGAGGTACCTTCCACTTGTGTATTATAATCTTCCAAATATTCAAGATTTTCTTCATCTGAGAAATCAAATAAATAATCAGCAGCAATTTGTTCTTCACATTCAAATATGTTGGAGTTTTCAAAATCAAATGCCCCACATGATGAAGGAAGACCACTTGCATGTTCTTCAGGAACAATCTAAAGGATATTTTAATTTTCCGTAATTAAAGATAAACTTACTGCTTAGGGCTTAATGACTGGTCATAATTGGTCAGTTGCATTGTGAAACTGTGTTACCTGTATTTTGCTTGGTGGTTTATTCAATTCAGATCCATGACTTTCATTATTTGGGTTTAGGTAATTCTCAAACACAGCTCCACGTTCATTGGATGTCTATATTTTAAGCAAATTGTGTCACATAAAAATTGGAAATTATATCTTCAATGGAAGCTAAAATTTTTTCTATAGTGCATACCTCAGCCACTGGAATAAAACTTGTAGTTGCAGTATCCACTTCTTTCCAAATATTTATATTTTCCACAGCCCTTTTTAATATTCTTCTGAAAGGGGCAGGCCTTTTGTTCATTTTAACATATTGTTTGTCCATGTTAGAAATTTACTTAATGATTGTGCGATATGAACTAGCTTCCATCCCTATTTAGAAAGAAATCCAAGCATGTCAGGTGCAATGTGGGTTGCATAGAGGCTAGCTATCAGATGCGTGAGAAAGTTGTTTGTATAGCCTCCTAAAGAAATCACGTGACACACTTCCTGGCAGGAAATTGCTTACCAGTTATTCACTTGATATTTTGAATAGGCCTACTACAGTTGAAAAGCACAAAATGTCTCTTTGTCCTACAAAAGATGTGATTGATTTTATCACCATTGATTTAGGAATAGTGATTGGTGATAAATATGTGCTGGTTTACTTTCACAAGGATGACACTTTTGAAGTGGTTCCACGTGAGTATGTCAAGAACAAAGGATTGCTAAACTATGGCATCAGAACCCAAACAGCTTGGAACAACCGGACCTATGCTTCAACAGTTTTGTTCTGCTCAGGTATGCCATATTTAATTAATCAATATTCATCAATTTTAAACAGGATTGCTACTTTTGAAATCAGTGAAAATCAGAAAATGTCTGGTAGTCAGGCAAATTGGTCATTTTTGCAAAAAGTCAGACAAATTTAGCTAAAAGTGCTCCTATAGACAGGGTTCTTATTCATAGTAAAATGTGCTAATTGCTACTTAATAATTCAAAGTTTTCTTTGGGAGGACCCATAAGCATTGCCCCCTTCCACATACAGCACTTCCTATGGGATTATTGTTAATGTAAAAATATGTTCAATAGGCTATATTTACTTTATGGTTTGTATGTTTGAGTAAATGGGGGAGAAAAACATCTGGCTAAATTTGGCAAAAGTTCGTAAAAAGCCAGACAAAATATTATAAATGTCTAAAAATGTTAGGCTAAAATGTTTTGGGGAATAAGTGGCAACTCTGTATGATATGCTATTGCTTTTATCACTATTAATTTAGGATTGCATGCTAGTGCTGGGTATTTTTGATGTTATTTTAGAGCTTTCTTGTTTGTTGAAATTCTGTTTAGGCTTTTAATTTTTAAAATTTGACGAAAGCAAACACAGTTTATAAAATTTCTTCCATATTCTGTTATAATATACACGCCAATCTAATTCTTGTTTTAAATATTTCAGATAACCAACCAAAAATGTCAATTGCTGCAGACAAGCTCGTTCAGCTATTTAGAAACAAGGCAGCCGAACAAGCTAAAGCGAATTCAAAGCGCAAAGCTGAAAGCACATCAGAAATGAACAAAGAAAATGTAGAGGAATCCTCAACAACTGAAAAATTAGCTGATAAAAAGCAGAAAAAACAAGAAGAAAAAATCAAAAATGTAGTCACAGCCACAAAACAGTCTTCAGCTGATTTTTTCGGTGATTTAGATGAACAATTGAACCAAAATGAAAATGAAAATCCAAATTTTGGTGTTGAATTAGCCACACTTCATAGTTTGAGACCAATTTTTACTGAATTACAAAATGTCAGTCAACCACAAATTTCCAATAAACCAATGTCCCCAATTAAAAATCCATGTAATTCTGATAACAATGGAGAAGTCTCTGAATTTTCATCAATCAGTACTGGAGCATTGCTAAGTTCATCTCTGAATTTGCTAGATGAGGCTAATGCTGATGACTATGTCATGGACCCACCTCTATACAGACAGCAGACATCAACACCTGAACAATGTGACAACTACATTAAGGTACTCCAAAATGAAAATGAAATTTTAAGACAAAAGCTGAGAAGAATCAGAGCACTGGTAAATGTAAGTTCTACACAGACAGAGCTAATTAAATTATTGCTGATCTTGAGATTGTGGAAATATAATTTTTTCAGCATCTTCAAAACACAAAATACAATATGGGGTGGGGATGTGTTTCTTGAAAATTTTTAATTTTAAGAATTTTTTTAAATTAGATTTTTTCACCAAATGGGAATTTTTCCTACCATAGCTTTAAAAAGGAATTTTATTCTTAATTTCGAAAATATTAAATTTAGGATGAAAGCTGTGGTATAGAACAGAATTTTACTGGAGAGTTTGTAAGCAAACATAACAGCACACCACAAGTAAGTGTAGAATGGTTACTTTTTTATTTGCAAATTTAGAAAATATAATATCTTAAAAATTTGTTTTACTTATTAGGCCAACATGGTTGAGCTCGTGAATGGAAGAGATGTGATGATAAACAGTGCAGATTTAACAAAAATTCAAATTCAGGTGCAGTCTGCTAAAGATCCGAATTTGCTTCTTAGTCTACTGCTTGATCATTATTTCACCACTGAAGTATTGGCTAAATCAACAGCAACTGTTAAGGGAAATTCTGAAAAAGCACTGGACCAGAAAATAGTTGCAGTTATTAAAAGTAAGTAGATTTATGAACTTTAAACTTTTGAAGACTTTTTAAAGGACTTTGGAAAGGTGATAATTTTAGTGACATTTTGTAAACTAATTTTCTGTTTGCCTAATTTTCAGCATATGTTTCAAAATATGCTTTGTTGCTGAAGTCACCAAAAACTGAGGCCCAACTCAATAAAGTCATTGGGAACAAGATAACTTCTTGCCGCAGAAAGCTGGGACTTCTTAAAAAAGTTATGCCTTTGGAAAATGCCTTCAATGTTAACAAGATTTAGCCAGTAAGAAGTGGTTTTCTTGTGGAATTTTATGAAATAAAATGTTTTTCATTGATACCCAGTTGCAAATTACATGCTTTACATATTTCATATGAAATTTATGAAATTCAGCCAAACGTAAGCATCACTGAACTTCATATTGAATGGATCCAAAATAGAAAAGTAAGTCGATTTAGTGTTAGATTTTAAATTGCATGACGCGATTTCTACATGATGATTTAATGCACGCATTTTTCCGGAGTTTGAATTTTTCATGTGAAATAATTGTCTTTTGAAAATTACCTTTGAAAATAATTAATTCATATGAATTTTTACACCTGAAAAATGTATGCATTCAGTTTGGCTAAATGAGGTATTTGTAAGGCATTTAATGTATGCATTTTTATGACCAGCAAAATGCATTAGATAAATGCATTCAATATGCCTACATAAGCATGCTGATTAACTGCATATCACATTATTAGGTATGCCTACATTGTGCCTTCAAATGCACTGCAGTCAACTTTAACTTCTTTACGCATTCAAACAACGTTGCTGAAGTTAATTATATATGCACACAATCAGGGCATTTGCAGCTTTTGCAGAGCAGATTGAATGCAGCTGCTTTGAAGCATAGCTTATAGTCAATTTGCAGGCCAATTTTTTAGACAAGGGTAACTGTTGATCGCTGAACCGTGCATGTTTGGGCTCCATACAGCACGGATGAATGAACTTGCTTAGTTTTCTGATACACGCATTTGGCCCCCAATTAAATTAATTGAACTTCAGGTATACAAAGGTATTATGCCCCGGTTTACGCAGATGTCCAGGGCTATGCTTAAAAATATCAAAGCTTCTATGGGGAGAAATATTCCCAAATAAAGACACCTGCATGCGCGCTATAAGTTTCCGTTATCAAAACGAAAATTTCATTGTTTGCTAATTGGGCGCCATTTGCAAAACCCGGCTCCATGCATGACTGCCGTTTCTGCAAATTATTTTCGCGTATTTTGATTTGTGAGACAAGCGTGCCCGTCTCCAGAAATATGCCAAATACTTTGCTACTGCACTTTCAGTTGCTATAACCCCTTTTCTGGACTTGTGTGATTTGGAAGAAGTTAATTTAATTGAAAAATTGATGCTTATTTAGCTGGATAAATTATCATCAACGAATATTTGCTTCGTTTTTGTGTACAAGGTAAAATCGCGTTCTCGAATATTTGCATTTTTTAGAAACGAAATAGTATGTAGTTTTTGAAGAAACGGAATTGGAAGAAATTAATTTAAAACAATCATCAAAAACAACATCTAGCGAATTTTATCTTCGTTTTTGTGCAATTTTACAAGTAAAATCGCGCTAATTTGGATTTTTTAAAAAACAAAATACCAATGTTTGAAGAGGTAGAAGCTTTATAATTGTCAAAAACAGTTCAAGATAAAATCGCGTTTTCGAATATTTGGATTTTTTAAAGAAGTAAATACTAGTTTTTTAAAGAGATAAAATTGGAAAAATATTAATTTCATTGAAAACTGATACTTACATATATATATTTAAGCTCGATAAAATATCATCAAAACAGTTATAGTGAATCTTTTTTTTTCCGTTTTTGTACGAGATAAAATCGTGTTGCTGTTAATTTGGAATTGGAAGAAACTAATTGGAAAACAATTCTTATTTACCTTGATAAAAATTATCATCGAAAAGAGTTTGGGACTTTTCTTCTTTTTATTACAAGATAAAATCGGGTAGCTAGGCTACACTTGTACTGCATGTAGTTTTTGAAGAGATGGAATAGGATAAAGGATATGAAGTATTTTTTTTGCTGAAAGTACCTGAGATAAAACTGTATGATAAGCTTTGAACCAACTACGTTCCCTGAATTAGCAATCCTTTTTTGAATTCAAACTTTTTAACACCCTGTACGTACAGGGTGAGCCCTTAAATCACACATTATCTACAATTTAGCTTTGATTTTAAGTTTGTCCATAAATGTATTTTGTTACATGTTACATTCAACTTACATGAATACGTTATGATTGCGGAAGCAAGCATGAATAGGCTAACAAAAGAAAAGAAATGACCAATTTTCTTCGTTGTGGCTCATTAATTTACACTCTCGAAACCGCGTATACCGTGTACCGGTAGTTAATTTCAGTCATTTAGCATGATTCCCCAATAACGGTTAATGGTACGCGTAAACTCAACTTAATATACTCTAGCATGACCAGATTTCGAATAAATCGTTGCATATAAAGGGACAAAAAATTCTCACTATGGTGATTTCGTGAGAAATTTCATAAGAATCATCGAATATAATTTGTATAATTTCATTTAAATCTGACATCCGTAATCCAATTTGCTCAAAGAAAATCACGATTATTTAACGGACCTTTATTATCCACCCGATGAAATTTGGGTTTCGGAAACGTGGGAATGGATGGTCATTAATACGGGTGGGTCACTTTGGGTGTTTGCATTTGCGTGGGCTACTCCTACATTATGATACATTGACGTCTAGTCTGTCTCCCATCCAATGGGCTGGAATATATGGGTCAGTTGACTATTTCGTATTTTGGGATTTTGTGAACTTGAATACTAGAATTCTTGTCAGGTAGCCACCATAGCCACCATAATAAAGCTAAAGTCAATACCCTTAAAACTTGAATTTTCGTAAGAATTGGATCTTTCTGAAATGGTAAAAATGTTAAAGGATTTTTGCGAGAATACATTTTATTTATTTGATGACATGAGCAATGATTCGTTAAGCTTAAGTACATGTATTCATTCCAAAACAAATTTCATTTATAGGTAACATATGTAATTCAGAATGGAATATGAAACCAAATAATATTTTGATATAACAAAACCTAATAATAATTTGTATGCTGTATTCAGACGGTTCCCTTAGACCTGTCAAACCTTGAAAAGTCAGGGAAGTTGAAAAAGGTTTTCCAGGTCTTTGAGGGTATTGACTTTATCTTTAATATTGTGGCTATCTAGCAAGAATTTAAGAGAAAAAGGCCTGGAAAAGTCAAGAATTTTATTTTTAAAAAGTCAGGGAAATTCATCAAGTCAATAGTACAGTTTAAAATAGGTAATTGTTTAACACAAAAATAAAAAAATGCGGAAGAAATTCATGATGAAAATATCAATTTAAAAAACCTAAAAGACGAGAAGCAATTCTGTAAAAGAAATTAAGAAAACTAATCTAAATTTGCTGTTTCTTTATGAAAATCTGTGTTCTATCCCTTACACTGGCATGTCAATTTTTTTTTTGAATTTGCAGTGGCAGGGTGGGCAGGGGAATTTGTTTTAAGATCTGGAAAAGTCAAGGCAGTTGAAAATGTCATTTCTTGGGGGAACCCTGATACAGTATTTCCGCCTAAATATTCACATTGTGTCTACATTTTTAGAGAATTTCTCCAAAATAGCATTTTTTTGAATTTGGCTATTAAAGTACGGCCCCCAGCATGCAATCCAAACCTATTATTCATTATATGATTACTTTATTTGCAGATTTATTATTGTGACAATGACCCCGTTTTTCGTATGATTTCACTTGCTTACCGCTTCAAAGAAAAGTGGGATAATGAAGGCTTGCTTTACAAAAAAAATATACAAATCAAATAAAAAATTGGGTCTTAGCTGTTCTATTAATCACATGTAGATAAAGCTAATTTTGCAATAATGCACATACGTATAATTATTTTTGAACAAGCACTCTTTCTGCAAAATTCAGTCATGTTTTCAAGTCTTTAATTTTACGACCCTTTTGGTTGCATCAATTTGCAATTAAATTTGGCAACTACTTCCAAAAAAATAACCATGAAAATAATGCTTCACTGGGCCCAGGTGCTTCGTACCGAAAGACATTTAATGCAGTAAGTGTGCATTCGGGGAAAAATTAAAAAGTGGAAAGGTTTTCAAAGACCCGACTTAACATTCAGAAACTAATTGAGATAAGTGCATGAGGAGCTTAAATGAGGTGTTTCTTGGCTTTCTCAATCTGTGTTGACTCATCTCCTGTACATCTCAAAATACGTCCACAAAATATGCCAAAGCGAAATTTTTTTACATTTTTGTATTGGTCTAGCGAACTTTAAAACTAGTTCACCGTAATAACCAACTTTTTTATTCGCTTTTTTCACCCATTTTGGAGTTCTGATTTTTTTGCTTTTCGATATTTCAAATGTGTTGAGAAAGTCTGGCAATTCATTTGACTTTTTCAGCTCAAAATTGGTCAAAAAATGTTCCCTTAGATTATTTGGTATAATAAGCGAGTTATAATAATACTTTAATTTTAATCCAATTAGTGTATAAATAATATAATGACGTTTTTTGCTTCGCTATTGATTGTATAGCAGGGTTCCCACAGAACCTGAGAATGCTGGAAAACCTGGGAAAGTCAGGGGAATTTTCAAAAAAAATTCAAAAAGTCATGGTATTTCCTAACTTTTAATTATGCATGTAATTTCAATCGGGAAGTTATTTCATAAATCGATTATGGCGTGTACCGTGGTTTTTGGTGAAGTTGCTCATTGCACAATGAAAAGAAACCTCCAATATGGCAGATAGGTTCTTTCTATCTGGCTTCATTATGACAACATTTGCCAAATCATAATACGTTCCGAGCAAATTAGTCCTAATGCAAAATAGAATTAGGAGAGTGCATTATTACTTTCATGTTGTGCAAGTTCGTTTGTTATACAAATTCAATAACTATCGTCCTATTGAATGGTTATATTGATTAAAAAAATATTTATACTAAAGCGCAGGTTCTTTTTACTTTATATTGGTGGATTGAATAATTAAAGTCAGGGGAACTAAAACTTAACCTGGGAAAGTCAGGGGATTTTGTTACTAAAGCTGTGGAAAGCCTGGTGTAGGTATAATATGAAGATTTTTCGTTAATTCTTATAATCCAATAGAAAGTACGAATTTATTATTTTTTTGTGTCCAAAAATCTCAATTTTTTTTGGAAAGGTTACCATATTCGAAGTTGGATTTTGAAAGACCTAGCCAAAATGACAACACGGTTGAACAAAATATACGTTTTCGATGTTGAGAACTTGAGATGGACATTATCCCAGCAATTTTTCCGTTGTTTTACCTATCGAAGCGGCCATGGTTGACCCTGATCCACTTTTGTTAGTGCGTGTAACTACATTTGACAATTACTAATATTTAATTCGAGTACGAATAATTGCGATTGCTGATAAAAGGGAAGGCAGGAACATGGCCGAAGAAAGAATGGAGTTGTCGTAAAGTGTTTGCATTCGTCTTTTATTGATCTAATTTGGAGAAATTAGAGAACAAGGACGATGCACGGAGCGTGTAATATACTGCAATTTGGCCTTTTAGGAAATACCACATACTGTACGTGTACAATGGGATGTGCAAACCCCTTCATTAGACATGCGTTTTCAACAATCTATTTTAATTGTGTAAATTGGCAAGGAGTTGGTCGGTGTATAACTCCTATTAAATCATCAAGTTTTCTAACACCAAGGCCTTCCAGTCGTCTGGAGAACTCCCCCGTTTCCTTAGGATATATCGATTACTGATTATTTTGCGATCGAAATTTGAGAAAATGTCTTAAGTGCAATGCAAACAACTATTTATGTGTTAAACTGCTATTCCAGTTTTAACAAATAACTAGTATAATACGAAAAATATATTCGGATGTACTTTGGTATAGTCCCTGCTCCGGGATAGTCACCATATATGAGAGGTGGGTTTCTCCTAACGGCTCGTAGGCTGACAGTGATTGCCTAGCGGTTAGGGGCAGCTAAAGCGAAAATTACATTATTAAGTACCTGTAGTTGATGTTAGGTTAGGTTAAAGTACCAGGAGGCCGATCTTCGCTCTATAAAGGGGGACTGAGGGCATGAAAAAAAGTTAAATGGTAGGTCTATTTGATACCATTCATTCATTAATAAGGACAACTTTGAATTACAGGGTGTCTGCTGTATTTGGTGTCGCTAATGTCATGACATTTCAATGACTTAATTTGTCAATGCTTGCTATAGAAACATTCTCTGCCACAGTGATGATATTATCATTGGCCAAGAAAACGTTGTAGGCGAAATTTTTTGCAAACTTGGTCGACAAATGATGAATTTTAACCCACATGTTTATTTTGTGAATCAAGCAAATTAAAAAATCCCATGCTTCTAATGTAAATTTCATGACTTTTCCATAGATATCCTGAGTTACATTTTCGTCATTTTTATTTGTATAAATTAACCCCTATATGATGCTTTCTCGCACCTAAAACGGTAGATTCACCCCCATTTAATCAAATGTTCGAGTATTGAATGTGCCAGAGCGTTCCCCTAATTCCAATTCGGGCTGGCAAGTAACTCGTTGTCCTTACATTATCTTTACTGA